>JAVYIG010005480.1:0-136034 GCA_035222895.1 Strongylocentrotus droebachiensis
CCATTCTCCTGATAAGTGCTCCTTTCGTTTTCCATAACTTGCACCCCTATAGAGCGACTTAGAGCAACATTTGCATTAATTTCCCCCAAAAGCTCGCTCGCATTTATAATTGGTATAATCATGTTACTTATGAAATGTATTTGAGTCTCCTCAGTTTTTTCTCATTAGAAATTGTTCGCACTGCGACTCACAAAACAATATCTTGGACCATGTAAATAGAGAGACAATATAATGTAATCATAGTCATGACAAAATAGGGGTACATAGCAGTTAGTTCTTGGAAGATATCAAACGAAAGTACTGGTATTTATTTTGCCCCTGCAGTTGGATATAAGAGCAGAAATCAGCGCAGCGAGCATGAACATATCGTACCCACCAGAGGCGGTCCTCCGGGGGGAGGCAGGGGACACAGTGCCCCCTACTTTTTCAAGTACCCCAAAAGTGCGCCCTTTTACATACGAAAAGTGCCCCTTAACTTTGTAAGAAGTGCCCATTTTTACATGAAAAGTGCCCTTTTTACTTTAAAAAGTGCCCCTATTCCATTATAAAAATGCCCCTCCCCCTTTTCACTTCTGATAAGGGCCCTTTTTTTTACACGTGCCCCTTTTCTTCAATAATTTTCCTTTTTTCCTTTGCAATAATTGTCAATTTGTCCATTCTCATAAGTGCTTATATTAATCTCTAGTAAAGTGCCCCGTTTCAGTTTCGAGAAGTTTCCCTTTCCACTTTTGGTTAGTGCCCCCTTCACCTCTGATAATTGCCATTGTCAAATCTGAGAGGTGCCCCGTTTTACTTTGACACGTGCCCCTTTACCTTTGTAAGAAGTGCCCCTTCCCCTTTTAATAACTTCCCCTTTTAACTCAGATAAGCGAACCTTTAATTTTAACATGTGCCCCTTTTCCTTATAAGTGCCCCATTAAAAAAGGAGCGCCTTCCCCTTCTCATAAATGCCCCTTTTCACCTATGAAAAGTGCCCCTTTTCATTCTTATAAGTGCCCTTTACATCTATGGTAAATGATCCTTTTCAGGTACAAGAAGTTACTCCTTTTCACATCAGATAAGTACCTCCTTCACCTCCGATAATTGTCTCTTCTTCTCTGCTGAGTGCCCTTTTCATCTCTGCTGAGTGCCCCTTTTCATCTCTGATGAGTGCCCCTTTCATCCCTAATAACTACCCCTTTTGTTTTGACACGTCCCCCTTTTCCTTCCTAAGAATGCTCTTTTTCCTTCTTATAAGTGCCCCTCCCCCTTCTCATAATTACCCCTTTTCATTTCTGTTTATTTTAAAATGTGTTTCTTTTTCTTTTTAATAAAAGCTACTTCCCCCTCTCATAAAGCGCCCTTACACCTCCGATAAATGGCCTCATTTAAATCTGATTCGTGTTCCTCTTCTTTCAGAAAATGACAATTTTCCTTTCATTATAAGTTCCTCTTTTTTATTCTCATTTTCATATCTGGTCAGTGTCCCTTTTCAGGTGCGATAAGTGCCCAGTTTCACCTCTGGTAATTTCCCTTTTAACAATGATACGTGCCCCTTTTCCTTTCTTATAAGGGACCTATCCCTTTTCACCTCTTATATATGCCCCTATCAAATCTGATGGGTGTCTCATTTCCGTCAACACATGCCCATTTCCATTCTCATAAGTGCCTTTTTTCATCTCTGGTGAGTGCCTCTTTCCAGGTTTATGAAGTGCCTCATTTTCACCTCTGTTAATTACTCTTTGTACTTTGACACATGCTCCTTCCTTTTCTTATAAGTGTCTTAATTTATCCCTTTCGATAGTGTCCCCTTTTCCTCTCATCATTAAACGTGCCCCTAATTTAATGCGACTAAGGAATTTCCCCCAAGCTCGCTCACTCGCATTTATAAAATGATATAATTATGTTACTTATCAAAGGTCATTTCAGTCTTCAGATATGAGAATGTGCTTATAACCCCATCAGGATTGTTTTTTCCCCTCTTTATAAATGTAATTTTTCGCACAGCGACCTAACAAATCTTTAAAATTTTCCTCGCGCGCTCGAAAATGAATATTAAGACATCACACCCAACTGCAAAGTACAATGTTAAGCAATATATTGTATGATGTACAAAGAACAAATATTGAAAACATCCCTGATAATGTAATCACATTGTAGAGGTAGGCCTACATGCCAATGTCTAAACAATTTTTTTTTTTTTGCTTTGAGATCTCCCATTGTAGTTGCCTTTTTTTTCTCCAGAAAGTGCCCCTTTTTGTTGGAGCCCCCCCCCCTTTGGAATCACTCGGTCGCCCCTGGTACCCACACACGTACACACACATGACTTGTATGCATGTCATTCTTCAATACACACAAACACTAGCACATTTTCACTAAATCATCTACATGTATTTACAGTACATACATTTTACTTTGTACAACGTCAACAACAACAAAGCAAGCAAACAAACAAACAAACAAACAAACATAAGGACAAAAGAAGTAGCATAGAAGAAAGGAGTATGGAAACGACATGTATGACGAACTGTTCCATGCGATTCAAAAATAAAAATTTGATAGACTTGATATAATATTGTAACTATTAAGTTCCATGTTTATTCTTTCCAAAAACGTTTCAAGCTCACCAATAAACAACTATAATGGTCAAGCTTTAAAAAATGGCAAGACATTGGAGAGAGAAAAAATTAGCACAACTTTTCAGTGCATATTGGAGTAATAGATTATTATAATTTGTATACATGACCATATACCCTACAAATTGCTCACATATACAGCGAAATACTCATTACAAACTTACGAATACATTATAACATTGATTATGTATTCCATATTTTTTTCACACTCATTATTATCTAAGGGGTCCACAATTTACAAGCTCTGTTTTTTAGTGGACCTCTCCATTTCCTCAAAATATCAATGCAGTTAAATTTTAAAATCTTTTTTTGTTTCCTAAAGTGTATAAATTATTATTAAGATTGTTAATTACAAATGTAAATATGTTTTGTATACATTTTACATTGTATTCGTTATTATGTATTGTATTTTGTTGGAAATGAAAAAATAAAAATGAAATGAAATGAAATAACACAAATATGTCAGATTAATTTCCAGCCAGGTTCAAGAATCTATTTTCTGTTTATTCTCCATCGATGGTGCTAAACCATTTCCGGATGACAGATGGGTGGGAGTAATTAAAGGTCCGAATGTCTTACAAACAAACCGATATGCCTTTGCAGAGGAGAGGTTTAAGGTCAGACAAAATGACGCAGGTGAAGGGGAATACATTTCCTTGCATGAAGTTATATCATTGCTCCTTGACTTAACACATCTCTTCATTATTTCTGCTGGCATAATTTATATCACATACTTTTTCCAACATTTGCAGCCCCTGATCTGTCAAATAATAATCTTCTCCTTCAGTTTCTTAGCTACTTCCTGCAGAGTATCAACCTTTTTCTTCAGTCTGTGCTTTGGCCTGTTCAGATGTCTTGAGTCGTCTCTTCATCGCGGACGGACAGCTGATCATACGCTTCACGATCCTTGGACTTTCTTGTATGGATCATGTTGTGTACTTACGACATCTCTTTCGAGGACTTTAGGGGACTGTTTCCACATGGCTTTCAGTATCGACACCCTCCCCCTGATCCACACGTTGTTGGCGGGATTAACCGCAATTGATTCCCTCCTTTTCACCCTTTTCTTTTCTTCTTCCTCTTTTTGTTCCCTTTTAGCTCTCCTTTTTCCCTTTCCCTTACTTCTATCTTTTTTTTTAGAGGGGGCGGGGGGGGGGGGGCCTTCCCCCCCCCCTCCGATCCACAACAATCTCTTATTTTTTCTGATGGGAAAGGGGCGGGGAGGCAACAGCCTTGGAGGAAAGGCCCTTCCAGCCCCCCCGTTCTCCTTCTTCCCCCCTTCTCCTTTTCTTCCTCTACTTTCTTTCCCTTCTATTTTTTTTGCGGGCCCTTGGTTGGGTCTAGGAGGCAGAGCCCCCGGAAGCTCAGGGGTTCTCAGGCGTTTAATTACGGTCAGATGAGCATTTTTTGATACCTTCAGTCCCCTTCCCCTCCTGCGCGAAGCGCGGAAGCTTTGACGTTTCATTAAATTATTAGAGAAAGAAGACGATGCGTTGTGTGGGGGGGGGGGGGGGGGAGCGGAGGGAGGGAGCTTGAGGCTCCCGATCACCGCCGTTCCGCGGGCCCTGACATGTGGGCATCTCAATGAGCATATTTCTTGCCTGACTGTAAATTTAGGAATTTGTCATTTTCCAACAAACGCATAAAAAAGTATAATTTACTAAAAAGTGAGGAACATCTCGAAAAATTATGTCATTTCAGCAACATTTGTAAATCACCGTTATAGAATTAGAAATAAACCACGTTTGAATTTATTCCCCCCCCCCCCCCCCGACCTACACCTTGTTGGCAGGAAAAAATCGCAACTGATTTCCCCTACCTTTCTTCTTCCTCTTTTTTCCTTTCCCTTTCTCTCCTCTTTCCCTTTCCCTTCCCTTCCTTCTCTCTCGTTTAGGTTTGCTGGGGGGGGGGGGGGGGAGGCAAGGGCCTCCCCTGATCCACAGGTTGTTGGCGGGATTAACCGCAACTGATTTCCCTCCTTTTCACCCTTTTCTTTTCTTCTTCCTCTTTTTGTTCCCTTTTAGCTCTCCTCTTTCCCTTTCCCTTACTTTTATCTTTTTTTTTAGCGGGGGCGGGGGGGGGGGGGGGCCTTTTGCCCCCCCCCCTCCGATCCACAACAATCTCTTTTTTTTTTGATGAGGAAGGGGCGGGGAGGCAACAGGCCCTTTTAGCCTCCCGTTCTCCTTCTCCCCCCCCTTCTCCTTTTCTTCCTTTTCTTTTTTTCCCTTCTATTTTTTTTTGCGGCAAGGCCCGCTCGCCCCCCCCCCCCCTCCCCCTGGATCCGCGACTGGCGCAAGCCTCCATTTCCACGGATGTCTGCTTATAATAACCACAATCCTAGCCTCAACAGGTTGTCAGGTTTTGCTCTGAAGAGTATTCAAGAAGGCCCCTGCCTCCCCTCCCCCCCCTCCCCCCCCCCCCCCCCTCCAGCAAACCTAAACGAGAGAGAAGGAAGGGAAAGGGAAAGGGAAAGAGGAGAGAAAGGGAAAGGAAAAAGACGAAGAAGAAAGGTAGGGGAAATCAGTTGCGATTTTTCCTGCCAACAAGGTATAGGTCGGGGGGGGGGGGCGCTGGAGTACTGATAGGGGAGGGGGGGGAAATAAAATTCAAACGTGGTTTATTTCTAATTCTATAACGGTGATTTACAAATGTTGCTGAAATTACATAATTTTTCGAGATTTTCCTCACTTTTTAGTAAATTATACTTTTTTATGCGTTTGTTGGAAAATGACAAATTCCTAAATTTACAGTCAGGCAAGAAATATGCTTATTGAGATGCCCACATGTCAGGGCCCGCGGAACGGCGGTGATCGAGAGCCTCGAGCTCCCCCCCCCCCCCCCCACTTTTTTTGAAAAAGTATATTAAAGAGAAATAGAAAGAAAGAGAGCAAGAATGAAAAAATAGTGAACTGCCAGTGTCACAAAATAATAAGGTATCAAAAAATGCTCATCTGACCGTAAACGCCTAAACGCCTAAAAACCCTGAGCTTCCGGGGGGCTCTGCCGCTGGACCAAACCAAGGGCCCTACTATACGGCGTGCCCCTTGATAATCGTGTGACCGTAATCAAATGCCTAAAACCCCTGAGCTTCTGGGGGCTCTGACCGTAAGTTATTGCCTTAAACCCCTGAGCTTCCGGGGGCAGACAAGGTATCAAAATATGCTCATCTGACCGCAGGCGCGTAGCCAGGGGGCGATGGGGGCGGTCGCCCCCTCCCCCCAAAAAACGCCGGCCAAAAAAAAAAAGGAGAAAAAAGGAAAAGACGTATGAAGAATAAGGAGCAGACAAAAAACAATTTTGAAATTCAGACAAGGATTAAGAGTCGAGAACGATACAACGCCTCGTCTTCTTTCTCTAATAATTTAATTAAACGTCAAAGCTTCCGCGATTCGTGCAGGAGGGGGGAGGGGGGGGGGGGGGGACTGAATTAAGACAAGGATTAAGAGTCGAGAATGGTACAACGCATTGTCTTCTTTCTCTAATAATTTAATGAAACGTCAAAGCTTCCGCACTTCGCACAGGAGGGGAGGGGACTGAAGGTATCAAAAAATGCTCATCTGACCGTAATTAAACGCCTAAAACCCCTGAGCTTCCGGGGGCTCTGCCCCCTAGACCCAATCAAGGCCCCTAAGGTGGGCTCCTGATTACTCATCTGACCGTTACAAATGACTCAAATCCCTGAGTTTCATGGGGCTCAGCCCCCTTGAGGCCAATTAGTAACCTGCCAGTGTCATGAATAAGGTATCAAAATATGTTCATCTGACCGTAATTAAATGCCCATACCCCCTGAGCTTCTGGTGGCTCCGCCCCTTGACCCCCGCCGGAGCTTTGGCCCTAGACCCCACGCCAATTTACTCACGCTCTACCTGATTGTAAATACTTTAGCCTCCTATAGCCTCCCCCCCCACCCACCCACTTTGAAAAACGTCCAGCGGGGCCTGCATGTAAGAGAATGGGGTGATGCGGATTTTTTGTCTGCCTCCCAAAAGTTGTTGCTCATTACGTCACTGCCGGTTACCATCCAATATTTGGCTCGCATAATTTCAAATTTTGCGCCCCCCCCCCCCCCCCCCCTAAGAAATCCTGGATCCGCGCCTGGCTTGCGCTGTTTGAAAGTCTAAAATGAGAAGAGAGAGAAAGAGAGAGATAGAGAAAAAAAATCAAATGTTAAATAATGGCAACTAGAAGCTCAGGGGGTATGGGCATTTAATAAATACATGGGGGGAGTATGTATATATATGGGACCAGTGGGTGATCCAGGAGGGGATTGGGGGGGGGGAACGTGTACAAACACGTTAATTTTACCTTTTTGGGGAGTTGGCCCCCCCCCCCCTCTGGCGCTCAAGAGGGGGGGAGGGGGTGCAAATTTTCAAATTTTCGAGGCCAAAAAAAAAAGTGCTCACTGAAGAATTTCAAAAACAACAAATAGCATATAAAGTGTAATATTGAAAGCAAATTTGGAAATTTGGAACAGTAAGAACACTACACCAATGCATAATTCAAATAAATGTTAGACTAAAGGGGTAACTCTAGCACACTTTGAAGAATTTAGTTTTGTGGGTATATTAGAATAGAATACAATTTATTGACTCTTGCGACCCCTTTCTGGGGTATGAGAGTACAACACATTTACATGTCATGATAATGATACATAATAAAGAATACAAACATAGCTAAGCATAATAATACAAAGAAAACAGAATACAAAAAAAAAAACAATACAAATGTATAACGATAAATAGGAATGATTTTCTAAACCTATAGGCTAGGCTATACTACAATATAATATGGCAATTAGCATACATGAAAAGTGGAAAATACCACCGTGAACAATATAAATACAAAAACAAAAAACTACATAATTGTCCTAATTATCTAACAAATTATAAGTTTCATTTGTGTACATGTGGGTGAGATGTTTATATGCAGACTAACAAAATGCGGCATAATTCTAAATCACTCTTTGCTTTCCAAAGGACAGACAAAAACATAATGGAATATAATGTAATAAGACAAACAAAATGATAAAATATGCAAACATAAAACAAAAACATAAATAAACAAAAGAACAAACAAACGAACAATCAAACAAAACTACACTTGACCCACGCAAGATATACAGCCCCCACGCGGCCAGTAAAATAATCAGAGGTTTCGGCCGGGTGTGAAGTGTGGCACAGGGTGACTTAAAATCTTGGTCGAATTAGGCGCATCTAGTATAAATATAGCTAGCCGGCCACGTACGTCGCCTGTGCGCGCTTGGTGGGCGGTGCCATGCTTGCTATGACGTCACTCGTAAATAATTAAAAAGCAAAGCCGAACATAACATTATGCTAATATAATTACCTCACTCTTTACCCCCCAACCAATCAAATACAAGTTAAAATATGGAAAGGAAACTTCCCCTACCCCCAAATGAATATTCATATTGCCAATTTGATACATAGTTTTCAAATAATCATTGAAGATAACTTGACTTATATTCAAATTTTAATAGACCATAATTTTGGCAAAAATCACGGAAATTGACATTTTGTTGTAAGGTTGTGGCAAATTTATTATAAACTCTTCATCTCAATTTTTGTGTGTCTTAATATTTTTTAAAGCATATGAATGAGGATGTTTCCTGAAATAGTCCATTGACCTTATATTCGTTCCAGTTTTTTTGGCATTATGGCCTTAGTTTGAACACGAGAGACTTTGAGGTATTTTTTAATTCATCAGCGCTAAGCGCATTTCAAGGCCGTGCGCGTCGGCGTGGAGATTTTGTCCCACATCGTATCAAGGATGCGTGATTTGCGTGCTTTTGATAGCTAGCATGCCATTGTGTATACAGCAGCGGTAAGTAAATCCTAGTCGGTCACATTCATATTGATCCTGAAAGGCCTAGCCTAGTTAGATCTACAGTTGACCGAGAGCATCTCATTATTTAGTAGAAGATAGTCTCTAGACTCTACTAGATTTTGTTGTTTTTTCTTTAATTTATTAAACTTTGCTTGGTGATTATAATGTCAACTGGGCACAAAATCAAAAGTTGTATTTGATTTAACATAGGTCTAGACCCCTGCAAGTTGTTGAATTTGTTTCTGCATGAAAAAAAAAGAATGCCTAAGTTAGGGTCTAGAATCTAGATCTAACGTTAGATCTAGACCTAAACCTAGTTAGATAGATCTCGTCTCTACCCTTACAAAAATGTACCATGTAAAAACCATGGATTCAGTACCATGGTTACCATGGTTCTCATGGTGGATGGTAATTTGGACATAGAACCATGGTAACCATGGTACTGGAAACCATGGTACTGAAAACCATGGTAACCATGGTTCCGTGTACCATGGTTCTCAGTACCATGGTTACCATGGTTTTCAGTACTATGGTTTTCAGTACCATGATTTTCAGTACCATGGTTACCATGGTTCTTTGTCCAAATTACCATCCACCATAAGAACCATGGTTACCATGGTTCTCGGTTACCATGGTTCTCTGTACCATGGTTACCATGGTTCTCCCATACCTTTCGTTACCATTGTTCTCCTGTTACCATGGTACTTGTACTATAATGTTACTGCACGTACCCAGTCGCCTTTCCATTCTGCATGTAGCTTAATAAAAAGAAAGCATTGATTACATTGCATGATTGGTTTTTTGTTATCATTTACAAATCTACTACATACATTAAGCACTTTCAACACAGTATTCCTCATAATATCTGCCAGCCCTTGATCATTTATCTTTGAAATAACATGCTGGTCTGCAAAGTAGACACAAAAATGACAGGAGCTGGCATGAAATCCACTTTCAGCACAATTATCCATTTTCTCAAGGTTCAGCCACTACTCTCGTAAACATGATCTGTTAACAAAAGACATCACAATAATGTTGATCATTAATGTCAAATGATCATATGACGTATCAAACATCAAACAATGGAAACAGTATGTTTACTTTTTTAAAGGCGTTTATTCAAACGAGCTAAAATCTAGCTCGCGTAAAATATATAAAACAATTTATAGTCGAAAACTGTAGTCTATTTCTATAGCGAAAGACTGCCGCTTGTTACATTATACATTACATTATACATGACACTTTCAGCACACAGCAATATTATAAGTAAAGTTGTTAGTCTATTTCTATAGCGAAAGACTGCCGCTCATATTCAAATTACATAGTACATTTTACAAACTATCCTTCCAGCGGAGGTGCGAGATTCGTTGATGATGTCGTACTCAAATTTAGTTTGAAGAAAAAATTGGTAGCTAGGCCTACTTGCTATGGTAGCTAGATGACGTCGGTAATCATAATACAGTTCAAAAATGAATGATGAATGAAAGCCAAGAGTCGGCAATGTCGATCGGATGCGAAGTCCATGTATTATATGGTGATGGTGAAACTTGGTATAGAGTTTGACGTCGGCGGTGATCGAAGACAGATCAAAAGTTTATAAATTCATCATTAGCCGGAGTCAGGATCAGACTTGCAAACGACGAAACGCAAATCGAAGACGAAGAAGGTAAAAAGGAGGTTCTTACCTTCAATCAAAGTTCGACGTTGACTGTGTTCAAAGACAGAACAAAAATTGATAATGCCAATGTCCAATTCGTTATTAGAGTTCGCAACAAACTTCAAAGTTCAAGCCCCAAAACGGAGGTCAACGACGAAGACATGGTGATGGTGGCGTTGGTGTTTTGGTCAAGATGATGATAAAGAACGTCGATATGGAAACTAGTCATTTATCATGTTGCGTATATATCTGTAATTTAAAAAAGATAAGTTTGAATTAGAGTCTATAACAAAAACAAATATGAATATCAACAACTGTCAACATGAAATCACACATGCATGTCACAGAGCAGAGGCAGACATGACATAGATTAGCTTAGTTCGTTAATTTGCTGGATTTTTATGCAGTATTATATTTATTTTCTAAAAAGAATAAAACATTCAATCCTGCGAACAATGACACTACATACTAACAGTAGAGTGAATGACAATGTGTATGTAAATGGACAAACTTTGCTTTGAATGATATGCCCCATAAACCCATCAAGATACTACAACAAATTACGTACATGGGATCATACATGTTCAGTCTTAACTGTTATCCTGTCGAAGTTGTTTGAAGTCCCAGTTGACAATGTCATAAATAACTATCTAGACATCGACTAGATCTATCTACATATTGTAAATAAAGAAGATGATTCTTAAACTTACCCATACTGTTGTAGAATAGCCGGGAAAAAAAGAATTCAGCATGATTTTGCAGATCTAAAACACCAAGAAACATACGAGGCATGAAGCTGGATTGTGAATAGTGCGTAGGCCTACTATACATGTAGCTACATATGTAGCTACATGTCCACAGTATACACTGCACTGCACTGTAGTATGATACAGCGATCCCTTCAGCACATTGCCAAAACCATTCATAAATGCGGGAATGCTCACAGTGCGCTGCAAGGGCTGGTTGTGTGTATAGACAGTAGCTGTGTGCGCTAGCTGTATGGGGTTGGGGCTTGTAGTTGTAGGTATATAGTCTCGACTTGTGCAGTCCTTTATGATATTTCAAGCTGTTGCATAATTTCTACATATACACACAATTGATAAATGGCCAAATGAAAGTTGACTTTTCCACTCCTGTTTTCCCGTAATAAAAATTGCACAAGTCTTAAACTACATAAATGCATTTCTTAATATAATAAATTATAATAATAATTATTTAACAAAATTAATCATAATAATTATGTTTTTTATGATTCTTCTGATTATTATCAATTTTTTTAACAATTTTTGTTTGTACAAATTCGGAAGTACCATGGTATACCATGGTACTTGTCATATGACCGTGGTAATACCATGGTTCTTGCGTGGTAGTACCATGGTTAGAGACGAGTACCACAGGTACCATAGAGTACCATGGTACAAATTTGGAAGTACCATGATATACGATGGTACTTGTCATATAACCATGGTAATACTATGGTTCTTTGATGGTAGTACCATGTTTAGAGACGAGTACCACAGGTACCATGATGGTACCATGGTTTTACCATGGTTTTACCATGGTTACCATGGTTCTTTTTTATAAGGGTAGTCTCTCGAGTGGAGCTAGAGTCTTGACTCTAGTGGAAAATATAAATTAAATAAAGCCACGTTTATCAATTTATTGCGCAGACTCCTCGGAAAAAAAAATTCTTGCGAGATCATGAGAAATTTGGCAATTTTTTTCGAGGAGTTTGCGCAATAAATTGATAAACATGGCTTTATTTAATTTATATTTTCAACTAGATCTAGAGTCAAGACTCTAGCTCCATTCGAGAGACTAGAGACGAGATCTATAACTAGGTTTAGATCTAAAGTTAGAGTCTGTCTAGATCTAGAATCTAGGCCCCCTAGATCTAGGCATTATTATTTTGTCATGCAGAAACAAATTTAACAACTTGCAGGGGTCTATGTTAAATCAATTACAACTTTTGATTTTGTGCCCAGTTGACATTATAATCACCAAGCAAAGTTTAATAAATTAAAGAAAAAACAACAAAATCTAGAGTCTAGAGACTATCTTCTAGAGTCTATATTAGCTATAATGAGATGCTCTCGGTCAACTGTAGATCTAACTAGGCTAGGCCTTTCAGGATCAATATGAATGTGACCGACTAGGATTTACTTACCGCTGCTGTATACACAATGGCATGCTAGACCGAAAGCTTCAGTCCCTATAATCATCGGTTGTTCCACTGAGACTACGTCTGGCTCCACTAGACCTCGGTTATAGGGACTGAATGACTGCCTATGCCAGCCTGTGTTGAAGATATTCGGCTAGATTTTAGCCGTTAGGCCCCTCCCACAAACTTGCCACGGCCGTATTGTTATGCCCCCAAAATCCCCCGAAATGTCATTTTACCTCGTGAATATCCAATTTTGAATTAGGCCTAGGCTATAATACATCGGTTCCACTTACTAACTTGAATGATATAATCCGTTTAATGGTCCCTTTTAAGGAAATTATGGGTCAAAATCGACCTCCATGTTGAAAATCTTGCAAGCCGTTTTAAACTCTCGCTGCCGTCAATCTCATCCCTTCTAGTCTACGCCGAAGGCAAAATGATTATGAAGGAAAAACTGTGATAACGCCATTACGAACGTGTAGATGGCGCACAGTTTTTCCTTCATAATCATTTTGCCTTCGGCGTAGACTAGAAGGGATGAGATTGACGGCAGCGAGAGTTTAAAAACGGCTTGCAAGATTTTCAACATGGAGGTCGATTTTGACCCATAATTTCCTTAAAAGGGACCATTAAACGGATTATATCATTCAAGTTAGTAAGTGGAACCGATGTATTATAGCCTAGGCCTAATTCAAAATTGGATATTCACGAGGTAAAATGACATTTCGGGGGATTTTGGGGGCATAACAATACGGCCGTGGCAAGTTTGTGGGAGGGGCCTAACGGCTAAAATCTAGCCGAATATCTTCAACACAGGCTGGCATAGGCAGTCATTCAGTCCCTATAACCGAGGTCTAGTGGAGCCAGACGTAGTCTCAGTGGAACAACCGATGATTATAGGGACTGAAGCTTTCGGTCTAAATGGCATGCTAGCTATCAAAAGCACGCAAATCACGCATCCTTGATACGATGTGGGACAAAATCTCCACGCCGACGCGCACGGCCTTGAAATGCGCTTAGCGCTGATGAATTAAAAAATACCTCAAAGTCTCTCGTGTTCAAACTAAGGCCATAATGCCAAAAAAACTGGAACGAATATAAGGTCAATGGACTATTTCAGGAAACATCCTCATTCATATGCTTTAAAAAATATTAAGACACACAAAAATTGAGATGAAGAGTTTATAATAAATTTGCCACAACCTTACAACAAAATGTCAATTTCCGTGATTTTTGCCAAAATTATGGTCCATTAAAATTTGAATATAAGTCAAGTTATCTTCAATGATTATTTGAAAACTATGTATCAAATTGGCAATATGAATATTCATTTGGGGGTAGGGGAAGTTTCCTTTCCATATTTTAACTTGTATTTGATTGGTTGGGGGGTAAAGAGTGAGGTAATTATATTAGCATAATGATATGTTCGGCTTTGCTTTTTAATTATTTACGAGTGACGTCATAGCAAGCATGGCACCGCCCACTAAGCGCACGTACGCGAGTGTATGAGAAACGTACAGCCTGGACGAACTGATTTAGGACGACTTGCTATCGTAATGGCTTCTCTTCTGTCGAGGTGCGCAAGTTCCTTGAGAAATTTGAGTGTTTCTCACGGTAAGTAGTACTATTTGCTACAATGTTTGGTGTGGTAGCAATCTCAGAATATTCAATATGGAAAATGTATAATTTATATACCTCATAACGTTTGCCTGTTCGTGTGATTATAAAAGTCAAACTTTACCTAGGCCTAGAGTGTATATCCCACGCGTAGGGTTTTGTGTGTTGTCTCTTTTGATAGGAGGCCAATACCAAAATAGGCGCTAGTTCAGAAGTCTATCCAAACTTTGTCCCTTAACTCCGGCGTGGAGATAGTGATACCCTACTAAAACATACGCAAAATGGAGTAAATATTCATCACATGTCCAAATAAATGTAATGATTTAAAAGTTGATATGTTTGTTTGTTGCCTGTTTCATGTCAATTTTCTTATGTTTTTTGGAGTATTTTTAATTTTTTAATTGCATACCGTATCGTCTATCGACTGTGATGTGGAGGCCCACGGGCGTGTGAAGTTAGCGACTGTAATGTCGGATTCTCATTAAATTCAGTAGTTCGCATTCAAGCCTTGGATTAAGCAGCCAGGAGCAAGGGGCAATTTATCAGTAGGCCGTAGGGGCGCTGGTCCGAGAATAAGGATCGTTTTCATAAACGAGGATCGTCTTCGTAAACACGGACCGATGCGTCCTCAAAAATAAGGACCGTCTGTATTTTTGCAGATGTTTCATATTTTTGATCGGCACATTGGCGATGCAAAAAACGGATTCTGCAATGATTTTCTTGATGCATTTTACATTGACATTGTACAGAGACCTCCACAGTATAGTCAATAAATCCTTGGGAAGACGGACAACCCATAAAAGTAGACGGTAAACTAGGGTTATTTTCCCCCGGGGAATCCATTTTTGGTAGGCACATTCATGGGGCACTAGAGGGCGCTTCGCGCTCGTACGAAAATCTGAATGGCCTTGCTGCGGTGGGTCGGCAATAATCAGCCCAAAACTTGGATATGGGAGAGTGGAAGGATATATCTTTTTTATAATGTTATCTGGTCTTACCCTTAACCATCCTATGTTTAATCTATGTAGAAATAACATGCGAGTACGATAAGAGAAACATCGGGCCCATTACTGATGCAACTTTTGAAATATTAGCCTAGAAATGACCACCAAACGGAAAAAAATGACATTTTTTCCCGACAAATCTTCATAAAATCTGAGTTATAAACAAGTCACATCTAGGTAGGCAAATTCATACAAAAAAATATATTCAAAAAATTGACTTGAAAACACATCAGACAATTAGTCTGAACCGAGTCAGGAGCAGATTTGAAGAAATTATATTTTTAAATGTTGTAAAACCAAAGATATAAGAAGAAAACTGACCAAGTATCTGTACTAAAAATCGTACATGTAAAATTGGTCGTAGACATTCGACAGCTGAATATGACGCGCACGGTTGCATTACGTGCGTTCTCGAATCCAAAATCGTACCTCACACACACACTCTCGCCATACCGCGAATGGTCCGTCGTGGGGAGCTAGCCGGCTGAGAGTTTGCAGCGATACCAACGCAGCTTCGGAGCTCCGCAGCGCGCCATTTTAGCGGGACTCGGAAAGGTTTGCGATGGGAAGGCAGCGGCCTAGCTTTTTGCCCAAACAACGCTAGATCGGCTGCTGGCAAAATGAAAATAACTACGATCGAGAACATCGTCGGTTTCTTAACTTTTCAGTGAGATAATTCTGAATTCTAATTGAGACTATATAATAAATTAAATCGACAAAGAAACCTCGGTAGAACTGTTATAACTATATTACAAAAGCTTGTTTATTTCTTCATTTGACATTTTGTTTTCGACCATTTTTTCGTGCGCGAGTCAATGTAAACTATGTATTACCAAACTTTCAACACGCAAGGAACGGGGAACACTCGCGGACCTCGTAACAAATTCGTTGCAAAAAAAAATTTGCAAGGGTGATTTTGAAGCTGTGAAGAACATTGGCTCTGCAATGCGCAGAAATATACTTGAAAGAAACTTAAAAAATAATACCTGAATTTTCAGAAAATCGTATTTGTATTAGTGTACCTAGATGTGACTTGTTTATAAATCAGATTTTATGAAGATTTGTCGGGAAAAAATGTCAATTTTTTCCGTTTGGTGGTCATTTCTAGGCTAATATTTTAAAAGTTGCATCAGTAATGGGCCCGATGTTTCTCTTATCGTACTCGCATGTTATTTCTACATAGATTAAACATAGGATGGTTAAGGGTAAGACCAGATAACATTATAAAAAAGATATATCCTTCCACCCTCCCATATCCAAGTTTTGGGCTGATTATTGCCGACCCACCGCAGCAAGGCCATTCAGATTTTTGTACGCGCGCAAAGCGCCCTCTAGTGCCCCATGAATGTGACTAATCTAGGTACACTAATACAAATACGATTTTCTGAAAATTAAGGTATGATTTATTAAGTTTCTTTCAAGTATATTTCTGCGCATTGCAGCGCCAATATTCTACACTGCTTCAAAATCACCCTTGAAATTTTTTTTTGCAACGAATTTGTTACGAGGTCCGCGAGTGTTCCCCGTTCCTTGCGTGTTGAAAGTTTGGTAATACATAGTTTCCATTGACTCGCGCACGAAAAAATGGTCGAAAACAAAATGTCAAATGAAGAAATAAACAAGCTTTTGTATAGTTATAAGAGTTCTACTGAGGTTTCTTTGTCGATTTAATTTATTATATAGTCTCAATTAGAATTCAGAATTATCTCATTGAAAAGTTAAGAAACCGACGATGTTCTCGATCGTAGTTATTTTCATTTTGCCAGCAGCCGATCTAGCGTTGTTTGGGCAAAAAGCTAGGCCGCTGCCTACCCACCGCGAACCTTTCCGAGTCCCGCTAAAATGGCGCTCTGCGGAGCTCCGCGGCTGCGTTGGTATCGCTGCAAACTCTCAGCCGGCTAGCTCCCCACGACGGACCATTCGCAGTATGGCGAGAGTGTGTGTGTGAGGTATGATTTTGGATTCGAGAACGCACGTAATGCAACCGTGCGCGTCATTTTCAGCTGTCGAATGTATACGACCAATTTTACATGTACGATTTTTAGTACAGATACTTGGTCAGTTTTCTTCTTATATCTTTGGTTTTACAACATTTAAAAATATAATTTCTTCAAATTTGCTCCTGACTCGGTTCAGACTAATTGTATGATGTGTTTTCAAGTCAGTTTTTTGAATATATTTTTTTGCATGAATTTGCCTATTTTTGGCATCGCCAGCGGGCGGTTCTGTAACATGAAACCCCCAGAGCGCTGATGAAAAAAAATGTCCTCAAAAATGCAGACAACCCTTATTTTTGAGGACGCATTTTGTCCTCGTTTATGAGGATATCCTTGTTTATGAGGATGATCCTCATTCTCGGACAAGCGCCCCTATTATTTATTTTAAAAGTCGCCCCTTGCCCACGGGGATTTACCAGAGCAAGGGGCCTAGGGCAATTTCTTAAGAACCAGGGGTAATTTTCCAAAACAGATAATGACAACTCATTACACAAGTTAAATAAGTTCAAAGATACAATGTTAATTTTGTAATGTGAAAAAGATCAATTTAATAACTTTTTAATCTTAACAAGATCACCAGGAAAGATTGATTAAGAACATCAACTTGCACATTAAACAGTATTTTAAAGTAACTAAACATATTGATGAGCAAATGAATAAATAAATTGTCAATTTTTGGCAAGTCTATCCCAAATCGAAATCCCACCTCACACACAAACCTTTCGCCACACTCTCGGCAGTAGGAGTAAATTTGAAGAAATTATTTTTTTAATTGTTGTATAACCAAAGAAATAAGAAGAAAACTGACCAAATATTTGTACTAAAAATCGTACATGTAAAAATGTCCTTAGAAATTGACACCCACGGTGCGTATCTCGAAACCAAAATCGTAACTCACACACACACTCTCGCCATACCACGAATGGTCCGTGGTGGAAAGTTAGCAGGCTGGGTGGGAGTTTGCCAACAAGACCAATGCACCTTCGGAGATTAGCAGCGCGCAATTTTACTAAGACTCGAAAGGTTCGCGGTGGGAAGCTGGCCGGCTAGCTTTTTGCCAAAACAACGGTAGGTCGGCTGCTGGCAAAATGTGTTCTTAACTAGACCTACAAACAAACCTCGCCAGATCTCTAATGACTATTTGAATGCTTGTTAATTTCTCCATTTGACGATTTAGTTTCTTGATCCTTCGATACATTTGTACGTACGTGCGTGCGCCACAGCACCAGCTAGCGATCGTATGAACGTACGTACGCGCGTTTCACGGCAATCACTTCCGCCTCAAGAAATGCACACACTAAATACGAGGCTAGTAGAGAGCTCGTGCTTGGCAATTGTTTTGCGATTCATGTATTTTTTCTGTCCTAATATTTTATGGGCGCATTTTCACGGCAAACACTCTCGTCTTGCCGTCTAGTTTTAGATTTTAGGCGCAATTGGTGGTTTTATGACCACAAATTTGAGCCCTGCGCTCGCTTATTCGAAGGCTTGCTCACATTATAATGATGATGATGATCAGTGTTAAAGCTATGGGGATCGACACTGGGCGAGCCTGACCAGCACGAAGGGGTTCTGCACACCACTCCCGATGAAAAACACTGCTTCCGACCAGCACGTGGTTGAGACTCGGTCACATCGGGTACAAATTGACTCCTCAATAATGGCATCAGTGCTGTGGCTGCTAATAGCAGTCCCCGGGAGAGCGTCTACAACTCGATAGAACCAGGGAAAAAATTACTTTAAAAATTGGGGAGGGGGGCTACTTTTCAAGCTTGCTTGCAAGAAAATAACACTCTTTAATTTGTTTTGCATTGAACTCTATGCAAAATTTGGGGGCTAATTCGCCCCGAGCCCCCATGTATTTTTTCCCTGGAGAGAACATGGCTTCCAATTTCTTAAGTCGTGATTTGAGAATCTCCCACCATCCCCTAGCTAGGTTGAACCTTACTCTGAGTTTTAGTGGTACAGCTTGGCTCTGCCTTCTAGTGTTTCGCACTAAGTAAAGTTGCGGAAAGTAATGATCTGCGCATGTGCAGGTGGGTTCCCATATTATTTTGAAGGAGAATTATGAAGTAAAATTGTTTCAGATAGTAGAATTACTATGTTAATTGTCATTAAAAAGACTTTTCTTTTATTTAAATTTTTTTTTTTTGCTGCAGGGAAGTTACTGTGCCAGAACAGTGCACGGACATTATGTTCCAGTACCAACCAACGTAAGTATTATATTTAGTTTCCAAAATCGCCAATTAAAAATAGTAAGTTAATGTGAAGTTAAATCCTATTGTGAGACTCCAATTGTAAGTTTGGTAAATTTATAGAATTAAGGAAAGCAAAATATCAATTCTTCTCTCAGAGTACTCATTATGAGATAGGTATGAAATATCTAAAAGGCTTCCAAGTTCAGTCAATATGAAATTGTTGAGTGTTATGGGAATCTGTTTCATTTAGCAGTACAAATGCTGTATGAAAAGTGGGTTGGATCTTCTGTTAGTTACAGTACTCGATCCATTTACATTACCGTATTTGCCGGCGTAAAGGCCGCAGTATTTTCGGGTGAGAAAAAATCAAAAAGTCGGGGTGCGGCGTATACGCAACAACAACAAAATTCAGCGGTCAAAACATCACGTCCATTTGCACGTATGGGACTATATGAACGGTAGCATGACTAGACAACGGTACAGGACAATTCTAGAATAACTCCACACAACTTACCGACAATTTTATGTTGCATAGTTGACATGAAGACGAAAAAAATTATTTTTCTAATAAAATCTGCCGATAGATCTAGATCTAAGTCCGTACCATTGCATCGCCAAAAAGTAAAAAAAGGGACAGGCCGTTACTTACGGAGCTAGCTGCCGCGCAACGCAACTGCGCAGGTCGAAAAACGCTATTTCGGATTACACCACACATCGAGGTAGGGGTATTGTAGGATACCAAATCTGCGTACGATACAGTACTAGCTTAAAAGTCGATGAAGATCTGCTAAATTATGATCATTTTTGAGGTTAACTTCTTGTTGATTTATAAGAATATTGATGAATTTGGTATAGTTTGTAAAAAAAAAAGAGTGTTCTACAAGAAAATTACGATCATTTAGTTTGGTCCGTTTTTTTTTCTCTTTTTTTTTTTTTTTTAGTTTTTTTTTTTTTAGTTTTTTTTTTTTTTTCTCTACGAAATGTCAAAGTTGGGGGTGCGGCCTATACGGCGGTGCGGCCTTTACGCCGGCAAATACGGTAATTAATCATGTGAAACCAGTCAGATCTCTTTGACTTGTGTCAGGCCTTCTAGATTTGACACCAATGAGAATATAAAGAAATATCTCGCTTAATATAAACTTACAGCTATGTACGTATATAGAAGAGAACAAAACATTTATTTAGTTATTATTCATTTGGCAACATACCCTAAGATAAAACAGTATATTCAAATATAAAAGAGAAACGATTGATTTTTTATAATGGCTATGTCAACTTGTTTCCTGGGTATGGAAGCGGCTAACTTAATAAGCTCTAACCTGCAGGTCTTTCTCCCTGACCAAGCTAGTCCAACCAGGTTAGAACAAATTATAGGCCTGCTGTACCCATTTTCCATGAATTTCATTTGTTGTTTTAAACCTTAATTGCTACCTTAAGCCTGGGTCACAAATGCCATTACGAACTGCTACGAACGCCGTACAAACGATTTTCAGACAATGGAAATTTGGGAAGACAATGGAAAAACGGAGATTCGTACAAAATTATCGTTTGTACGAACCTTTGTGACCGTAGCATTAGGTAATCCTTACCAAAAAAAAAATTACCCTTTTGTCATATTAATCACATGTATATCCAATCTTGAAAAGGGTGTTTTTAGTAACATGCCATGTACATGTACACTTGATCTCTGCAGCCATAGTGCGACCTCGCGATGAACTCCAGAAGGGACGACTGGTAGAGTTCGGCAATTACGTGGCCGACTGCCTCCCGAAGTACGTCCAGGAGGTACAGGTGACCTACGGTAACGAGCTGGAGGTGATGATCCATCCCGAAGGCATCATCCCAGTCATCACATTCCTCCGGGACCATCACAATGCACAGTTCAAGTCTCTCATTGATATCACAGCTGTCGATGTGCCCACCAGGTCTCAACGGTTTGAGGTAATACAATCGGGTGTCACAGAATTGCCATTGACGTGTATTCGATTGAAATTTCATTATAACATTGACAAAATTAAAAACTTTATGGTATTTTTTATCAAATTTTCTCAAAAATTGACTGATCTCTTTCTCTCTCTCTCTCTCTCTCTCATTGTTCTACTCTAAAAAAAACTTAAAATACCAAGGTGGACTTCCCTTTGGGTTAAAGGTATAGACCAGTTTTGGAAATGCCCCCCCTCTCAAAAAATGAAATGGAAGCTCTTTTGACCAATCATGTGAAAGAATATGTTTTGACTAATACGTGATGATATAAATTTTGCCGAGAAACCGCCTACTAATTGATATATTTGGTAAATTATTATATCTACCTGGACCGGATAAATATCGCGCATGTGTCGCGTCGTCCTATATACATCTTTCTGTGTACAGTGCTTGTAACTGTACCAAGACTGGGCCAAATTTATTATCATTTTGATGATTCCAGAACTGTGCAGTAACACACCAATACTTATATGCTAGATGATCAACCTTTTCTAATCGATTCCACAACGTTTCTTTCACAATGCAATCGCATGACCATCACTGGTCTTTACCTTTAAACTGCATCTACAACTCCTACTCCACCAACAATTGTTCCATGATCATATTCTCTGACTAACGGAATCCCTTCAACCCTACCCAACTTCAACACAAAACTCTGAATACAAACCGAATGTGAAACCGAGTCTTAACTCTATTCCTATCTTTGAAGAAGAAAAAATGCAGCCCATAGCAACTGGTGCCTGAGCAAATATTGGATTGCAGAGGAGACACAGCATCAGTATATTATGTTTGCTGATATCAAAATTAGAGATCCTTTTTTTTTATGTGTAAAAAATGAAAAACATGAAACGTGAGAAATTTGTTCTATGGTATTAGAAAATAAGAGATGACCCCAAATGATGATTATTTCATAAAACTTTCATCTTTCAAATATTATTTTTTTTTGATATTTTTTTTAATCGTTTTGTTTGTACATGTTTCCTAATTGTATCTTAAGTTACCCATAACTGCATATGAAAATAGTACATGTTTTGTAAGATATCAAATTTACATTATGATATGTCAGATAAATGTAATACCGGTATGTATAGTCTGAAATTAGTTAACACTGAAATGACATGTTACAAAAAATATCAATACCGGTAGTGGTTATTTCAGCTTCATGTGTGCAACAATAAGTTAAAGTGTAGTTTACTGTCAATTGGAAACATTCTTATAGGAATGGGTCATGTAATACTAATGAGGACCAATTTTTTCATTTATAAAGTAATTAGGGGAGACCGAGTACAAGTAATATATCATATCTAATTTTTCTACGTGTTTGATATTCTTCTCAATATTCCGCAGCTGGTCTACAACCTGCTATCCCTGCGATATAATGAGCGCATTCGTATCAAGACCTATACAGATGAACTGAGTGCCGTGGACTCGCTTGTACCTGTCTTCAAGGCAGCTGATTGGCTGGAGAGAGAGGTAGGTCAAAGGTCAAACTTTTTCATTGAGGAGTGTTTGAAACTATTGACTTCAAATTTTACCTTTCTTGAAGGTGATAATGATGTAATGATACAACTTTTGTGAAGTAAGATTACATGTACATGCATATTTTGTCTACCGTTATCTGTTTGACATGTTATAATGAATACCTACTAATAAAATATCACTCAAAATGGAGGTTATTGAAGTTTTGCCCATCATTGATTTATTTGAATGTAATGAAATAACCTTTTGAAGAAACTCTGATTCTGACTAATTGATTTGAGGTGACTTCTCTCTTGCAAATGATAGCATAAGATTCATAGATTCGTCTAAGGAAATTTCTTCAGAATATTACACTTTCTAAATTGTTGAATTATCATAAAAAATTACATTACAGCACTGTGTCTCATTAGTGAAATGAAATAAACCCCAATTCAATTCTTTTCTCCATGATAGTGTTCTCGAATATCCATCTATAATATAATGAGATGTTTTGTGTAGCCAGGGAAGCATCATTGCAATGAATATGCTCTTCCAGAAGGCCCTGCAATTGTTAATAATAATAATAATATTTTAAAGTCCACTCCAAATTTTATTAAACCGAAAATGGAAATTCGTTTTGCCCAAATGATCGTGAGCCCGGCAGCCACCGAGCAGCGCCAGATCGACATTGCTCTATCCCTTATTGTTGAACGCCAAACAAGGTAGCAGCAATTCCCGTCTTTTAACGTCTTTTGGTATGACGCGGCCGGGGTTCGAACCCACGACCTCCCGGTTGTGAAGCGGACGCTCTACTGACTGAGCCAACATACCGGTGTTTACCCCGACAATACCAAGTGTCCATGAAACACACCTGGGTTGAGAGAGGCAATCGTTGAGAGAGACGCCTTGCCCACAGATATTGTAAACACAGGGCCAAGGTTCGAAATCCAGGACATTGATCATGTTCACCAACTTTCACATGTACAAAGAGCATTCACTATTGTACCACAGTGCAGCCACCCATCTAATAAAGAGTTTTGTTTGATACTAATTATCATTTACCTCGAGTCAGAACGTTGATTTCCCATAACTCAATATTTGTTAAAGGTCCTCCCCATGGAACAATGTCCCTCCTGCACTAAAAATCAGCCCATCGCTTAATTCTTTTAAACACAGTTTTAAGTTTGTATTCATATTGTGAAATGGTATATATTGCATGTTAATTTCTGTGTTGTATTTGTTTTTTATAATCATGTATGTTTCGTTCATTTTGGGGTCAACATACTATAAGGCTATTTGCTCGTTTTTGTAGACCCCTCATTCTCATAATTTATTTGTGTTCTAACTGCTCTGTATTGATTTCTATTGGTATAAATCTGTTGTGTACATATTTTATGTACCTTATGTTATTTTTTATTGAGAATGAAATAAAGACTGAACTGAACCTTTTCTTCAGGTATGGGACATGTATGGCGTATTCTTTGCTAACCATCCGGATCTGAGGAGAATCCTAACTGACTATGGCTTTGAGGGTCATCCACTCCGGAAAGATTTCCCTCTCAGTGGTTTTGTAGAGGTAAGGTATCACAGACCTACTGATGTCTACTGATTTTCTTATAACAAGGCTTGTCTCTTAGCATGCCAGGGGAGTGTTTCACATAGATCCTAAGTTGAACTTATCTCTAAGTTGGACTTAAAACTTATGGAAAGCCGTTAGCATCTTTGAAAATATTTTGTAACAAATTATTTTAAAAGGCATAAAATGTTAATTCATATTTTCTATTATCAAGGAGATTTCATGTTCTTGATGTGTAATTTATGACAAGTCTAAAACATTTGAATTTTTTATTTGAATACCCGGTATATTTTATTTTAAGGCTACAAATGGCTCTACATAATATTTAAGTCCAACTTAGAATTAAGTTCGACTTAGGATCTTTGTGAAACACCCCCCAGCTGATATACATGAATGTTGATTTGTATGCCTCTGTTAGGAAGTAGCGGGAGGCATTATGTTTTTGGGTTGTCTGTCTGTCCATATGTCCTGTTCTTGTGATCGCGTTATCTCAAGAACTGATTGATGGAATCCTGCCAAACTTAGTTCATGTATGTATCTTGCAGAGCCAATGAACTGATTAGAATTTGGGGTCACGAGGTCAAAGGTCACGGGGCTCATTATGTATGCAAAAATAGCTTGTGATCACATCATTAGAACTGAAAGAATGATTACCATCAAACTCAGGACATGTATGTATCTTGTTGAGCCAATAAACTGATTAGATTTTGGGGTCATGAGGTCAAAGGTCACAGGTCTCATTATGTATGCAAAAATAGCTTGTGATCACATTATCATTAGAACTGATAGAATGATTACCATCAAACTCAGGACATGTATATATCTTGTTGAGCCAATGAACTGATTAGATTTTGGGGTCATGAGGTCAAAGGTCACAGGTCTCATTATGTATGCAAAATAGCTCGTGATCACATTATCATTAGAACCGATGGACGGATTACCATCAAACTCAGAACACGTATGTATCTTGCAGATTCAATGAACCAAGCATATTTTGGGGTCATGAGGTCAAAGGTCACAGGTCTCATTATGTATGCAAAAGGCTTGTGTACGCATTCTCATTATAACTGACGGATGGATTAATATCAAACTCAGGACATGTATGCATCTTGCAGAGCCAATGAACTGATTATATTATAGGGTCTTGAGGTCAAAGTTCAAAGGGTGATATGAAAAATATTTTGTAATCATGATATTCTGAGAACCTGTTAATGGATTACCATCAAACTTGAATTTGAAAGATTGTTCCTGTTTTTATTTATAAAATTGCTCTATGGCCGAGACATCATTTTTGACTGCACGCAGTCGAAGATCCATTTAGTTTCATTTTATTCACAACTGAAATCTCCCACCCCCTTTATCCTTTGCTATATTATATTATATCCCGCATACTAAGAGTCTTGCAATGTATTGTACAATCACAGGATAAAATATATTTAAGTACTATCTACCTGAGATAGTACTTTTGTAAAGTAATTTTTTGCTGCTACCCCACTTGCGCACCCTTGCCCATTGAATAAGCATAGCAAAGTAGGTTACGCGAAATGTCAAAGTCAATGTCGATGTCAAATGAGCGCGCATCGACTGTATTACATGTATGCATGTTGCGCTTTTTAAAATCTAGCTGAAGCTAAACTGTCTGCAGAATCAGTTCTTATTTTTATGTAAAATTATACTTTAAATAGACCTTATTGCCGATGTGGGATATAAAACAAATATTAACCTCCTTTACTCTGGCAATGGATACAAATTATCATCGCCTCGGTGATCTCGGGGCTACCATCATCCCTCGACTTGCGGCTCGGGATGATAGTAGCCCTGAGATCACCTCGCCGATGATAGTTTGCACCATTACCCTCGTAGTCGATTAATATTTGCTTACTATTCTATGCATTTATAGATCAATTAACTTCTTTTTTTCTGGTAGGGTTTCTTTGTACTGACACATTAAAAAATCAGGAAATAAGATCAAAGAAGACATTGTTGTATGTGCAATAAACTTGTAACCAAATTTTGTCTTTCATATACCAGGTTCGTTATGACGACGAGCTGAAGCGAGTTGTTGCCGAGCCTCTTGAGATGACCCAGGAGTTCCGCAAGTTTGACCTGTCCAGCCCCTGGGAATCGTTCCCCAATCACCGGGAGCCAGCACCCGAACAACTGGAACAGGGCAAGACGGAAGAAGAGAAGTCTAATAAATGAGTCACTGTGTATTTGATATGTATAGAATATAGATAGATCAATTCAAATATTAGCAATGACTCGGAGAAGGTCAAAGGTGGACATTAAAGTATTTAAAGGGAGAAGTTAGTACCCAAAGCCTGATTCTTTTAAATAGAGTAAAGTACTTGTATTTTGTCCTTCTAGGATGGAATATTTGCGTCCATATTTCGAATGCTCTAAACAAAATATTGTGATGTCTCTGGCAAGGGGGAATAATTCAATATTGCGTGAATACCTTGACCCCCCCCCCCCCCCCCCACCACCAGATTCAATTTGGAGCCGTATCAACACCAGTTCACAGCCAGGAAAATATCTCTGTAGTAATATCAACCATATTCATCATTTTATCCCCTCGGAATGACACTCTGTACATAAGAAACTGAATAGCTATTGAGAGTTAACATCCCAGACCCAGAACTTTCCCAAAGAGATTTGGACATGGAGGGCAAATGTTAACATATGAATTTCTCTGGGACTCTGGGACAGTGAAGTCTAACCTCTCCAAAACATTGCTGAATCGAACGTACTGCTTACGTCTATCTGAAGTTGGTATCGGCTTACTCATAGATGGGATGGCTTTAAAAACTTCTGGGGCATTACAATCGGAACTTCTTACCTGTGATGAAACAATGTTGAAACTGACCCATGCATGCAATCTTTAAGGGACTCTCGCTGTGAAGACATTTGAAAAGAACAAAAAGACACTATTGTCAGTAGTGTGGTCATTTTTCTAAGTCTAACGAAGGAAATGAAATAGATTTGTGATGTGCTTCAGTTGTCTGACAATATTTGAATAAAGTTATGTATGATACCACTGATAGTGTGTGTTGTAGTATATTTTTTTGTTTTTAAAGATATTTGTTATTATTTTCCCTCAAATCAAATACATATTGTACACATCAAAACTGGATACATTGTATGTATATTGATATTTTGGATAAAACATAAATTGCAATAATAAAAAGAAAATGAAAGTACATTTTCATAAACTGTTTAGAAAACATTTTCATATATATGATCAAGGATATTAAAGTATACTTGAGGGAATTTTTTTGTCTATTCTCCCATTCCCTTCGCTGTTAAACATACTCCAAACACCCTCATCCACACACCCAAGCTCACACTGACATACATACACACAAACACACACACACACACACTAACAAACAAAGAGTCACATGTACCTAAAGATGTATGCATACTAGTAGAGCATCGCAGCCATTCCAGCATTTTTTTTTTAAACCGAAAATTGATATGTTCTTTGAAAAGATAGCATTCGATTCCTATTGGTCCATTTTGTGATACAAGTCATCTTTTCTCCGTAGCCTATAATGTTTGCTATGACATGCCGTGAAACAAAAAGTGGGCAGATAATTTTTCATTTTGCAAATGGATCATATCGATAAGAAGTTTATAATGTTTTTGGATTCTGTAGTACATGTATTTTCCTTGATGAAAGATTGAGGTATGGGGACGTTTGAACCCTTGTTCGCATGCGATTTGATAAACTGCCTCTAAGAACCATTGCAAAAATAAAGACAATTTTACATGTGGTAAATGAAAGGCCAGTGGGGTGAATGTAAAGAGAGGAAGAGGGAGATAGAGATAACGAGAGATATAGTGAGAGAGAGAGAGAGAGAGACAGGGTGGGAGGGACAGCAGAGAAGCGGTAGAGAGATGAAAGTGGAGAGGGCGATATAAACCTTAAGTAATGGGAAGGAGGGATACAAAATACAAAAATAAAGGTAGATGATAAAGGGTTAGGGAGGAGAGAGTAAGAGGTAACAGAACAGAGAAAAGGAGATAATAAAGAAAGGGAGAGAGAGGCCCGTATTCTGAAGTCGGGGGTTAACTTTAAACCCGGGTTTAACTAAACCAGACTTGAGAATACAGGCCAGAGAGAGCAAGGGATGAATGAAGGATATAACGAGAGATGAAAGAAGAGAGGGGCTGAAAGACAAAAAGATCGATCGCACGGGTGGTAAAGAAAGCGAAAAATGAAAGGGTATATATTAAAACAAGGGAGTATATTGATAAGAAGAAATAAAATAGATTCACCAAAAATATTATTAGCTAAACATTGTTACAAAGAATACGTTTGCTGCAAATTGCATAAAATCTAGAATGGGAATGAAACCATGGCCTATTAACATTTCCAACAAGCGAAAATGGCTTTTTCTTTTTTTAACTTGTTGATATCTCTGTAAAAAAGTAAATTCAAATTTTTAGTCCGACAGAACAAATTTATTTAAAAAAAAGGGGGGGGGGGACGGTCACTACACATCTTATAACACATTTGGATATAGACCCTATGATTCTAGATGGTAACTTATTCATGTCTTTGGGATCATAAAATAGACGCGATTAAAACTTCGTGGATGGTACATAATTGATAACTCGGTCTCTCTAGTTAAAGATTTAGATGGTGGTGGACATGTTATGTTTACCACCAAGAGATGGCGGTAGATAATGTGCTACTTACCAGTTGCTAATGGCTATGAGGTGAGAGTGACTGTACTTGTTATCTGCACCTGTTAGTCTGCATGTTACCCTCACTGACGCTGTTGTTTTGCTGCAATTTCTCAAAGACTCTTTACCCAAATTCCACAAAACAGTATCTTGTCTAGCAGAGAACAGCGGGGATACCCCTATTCATGCACATACAGATAATAAATAATAATAATTACTTATAAAGCGCAATTGTATCAGTTTATATAACAACTTAGCTAGCCATATACAAAACAAAATACACAAATCTCTCACCGTCTCTCTCTTTTTTATTTTTTTTTATTCATTAAACAATATTTTAAAATAAAAAATAAAAACATGAAAAACAGACTGCTAAAATGATCTATTTCTGATAAATATTTAAAAAAGATGCTGGAGGCCATCTTAAAAAATAGCCCGACTGTGAGGGAAATTTACCGAGCGGCCATTTTGAGAAAAAGAAAGGGAAAAAAAGGGCCTCCTCCTTCCTGATTTGCAAAAAGGCACTAATGGCCTAAAAGCAGTAGTAACTCTGAGTGAATAAAAAGCTTGTTATCATGTTTCTGAAAGGTTTCTAGGCATTGAATGTTTCGAATGTCACTTGGCAGCTTGTTCCAGAGGACTGGTGCAATATACAAAAATGCGCATATTGATCTAGCATTTAGAGTAGGACCAGTGGCGGATCCAGGGGGGGGGGTTGGGGGGGTTGCAACCCCCCCCTTGGGCGGCCCCCCAAAAAAAAAAAAAAAAAAAAAGGAAAAAAAAAGAAAAAAAGAAAGAAAAAAAGAAAGAAAAAAGAACGCACGCTGGAGAGAAACCCTTTCAAGTGCAAATATTGTGAGAAGATATTCAACTCATCTGGTAACTTAACCAAACACATGATAACTCTGGATATAACTATGTATTAAACTGTTACTTGATTTAAAAAGACGTTATCATGCACTGCTTTTTATGGTCTCCATTGTGTTAATAGATGCCAGGAAAACATCACTTACGGGGTTCAAATAAACACCCCCCAAAAAATCGGCTCGCCGCTTCGCGGCTCGTGGACCGGGGGGTCATTTCTGGGGGTCATTTTCCAGGGGGTAATTGTCATGATACGATGCTACGATGTATAATATATGCTTCATAAAAAAAAAAAAAATTGAAGCATGGAAGTACGTGGGAGATAAAGGGAGAAGAGAGAACGAGAAATAAATAATGTAAAGAAGAGATTGATAGGATCAAAAGTCCACTAATTAATATAAAGCTTAAATTCAAGTTCAAGACGAAGAGGAACTTAGCTTCGGAAGCGCATACTTCCGGTATTACACTTCGATCTATTATTATCGCTACGAATAACCATATTCGGCACATGACCCCGCCCATCATTCACAGGTGAATGAGTTATGAGGTCATCGCTGTCGGGTAATCCCTCCCTAACTCATATCATCGACACAACCGATGGATAAATTGTCTCTGAAGTTTTGATTATGTCTTGTAACATATTAGTTAGCTTTCCTCTGGCCTGTTTCCTATGGTTATGGATACATCATAGCTAGGGTAAAACAAAAGACTCTTCTATTTCGATTAGATACCCCCCCCCCCCCGCAAACTGTCAATAATGAATAAGCATTCACTTCATGCAACTTACACCCTTGCAAAAGGTAAAGATTTATATAATTGTATTGGTACAATCCGATACCTTTACAGAATGCAGGGTACTAATTTGTAATGTAATATATAGTTTATTGAAGAATCCATCATGATTGAAATAAAAAAGAAATTAAGCGTAGACAGATACGTTTACATCAGTTTGAATCAAAGGGGTGTAAAAAGAATGATTGGAACAGCAAAACAATCTATTGAATTAACCGTTGTGTGACTTTTTACTTCGGAATTTGATATGCGGTCGGATCGGTCGCGTACAAGTACGCGCGCGCTCGTCGCATTTATGGGCCGCACGCTCAAGTAATATTCAAGTGAATTACGATTTGAGGAAAGTAGATCTACTGCTACGGAATACATCTTCCTAAAACGAGATAACTGCTATTTGGTAAGATTTCTCAATCACCACCAATTACATAATCGTCGATAATATTATTATGTATATTTTATTTCGTGTTGATGATTCAATGGAGATGGTAAATTGGTAATAAGGGAGAACATCCGCAACTGTTGATCACCATTCAAGTGTGGCAGCGTCTCGGCCTTACGTACGCCTTAGCTTCTCGATCCGTCGCGGCCTCCCTTCCTGGCCCGGGCCCTGTAGCTTACTGCATGCATCTTGCTTCATCTCGATCTCGTAATACTAGGCCAGAGGTCGACAAATGTCAGTTCTTTTTAAAGAATGCCTTATACCAGACGGTTATTTCTGTCAACATCTACTTTATAAGGTCTACTCGATAACTAAGCTAGACTTGTGTGACGTATGAGATGAGTATGAGCTTGTGCTATTGAATGACACAGTCAAACTCGAAACAAACTTTGATTTGAAGTTGACTTTGAAATTGCCATTATTGCCATGACATTGGCATTAGAAAAAAAGGGTGGGGGGGGGGGGGGGCGGTGGCCGGTTGGCCTGGTTGTGGAAGATGCTTACAGATATATATTCTCATAAAAATAAGTATACTGTAAGACTGCTGACTGTTAATCTCATATTGTCTCATGACACTAGTTTCAGGAAGAACTAGGCCTAGATCTAATTTGTTTGTGTTGTGAATGTGCATTTTGTATGTTGAAGATTGTGTTTCAAGTTTCGAGGCTTGTGATTTACTTTAGTCCTTACTTAGACCACTTAAAACAGTGTAGATTATACTTTTATCCTCAGTTTTTTTACTTGTTTTTCGCATGAATATGCATCGCTAAAATATAGATGAAGATTTTGTGTGTTCTTTTATAAAAGTAGTGCAGTGCACTGTTGCTAGTGCTTTAATAGTGAATTTGCAACATAGTCCAACAATGGTTTGGTCCCATATAACTCAAGTGTTGAGTGATCATGTGATCCAAAACTCTTGATTTTAAATGTACATGTACGATCTAGCGGTATTAATGTTGGTGGGTTAATTTTTGACATTCAAGTTTAGACCCTATGAGAAAATTGATCAGAAGTTCAGAGAAATCATCATTGCTCAATTAAATTATAGAAATAAATTCTCATCATTTTCATTGGTCTTTGACTATTCTCCAAAATATGAAATGTAAGGGCTTGTGAAATAATAATCATTTTGGTTAAGACCTGTGGTTAGATGAGATTCTTGAATAAAAGAAAGTAAGAAATGTTCCATGTAGATTGTTAAGCAATCCACATTGATGTCTTTTTGGAGAGAGAGAAGGAAGTGCCATCAAAAAAGATTATGATGAAATGACATGGAGAGATGTTGTTTTGTTTTGTTTTCAAATTTTTTAATAAATAGACTTGGATAAATTCCTTTGTTGTTTTTTAGACATTTTGTGAAACCTTATGTTGGTAAAGTAGTATTTTTTGTTGCTATTTTCACTAAATGTATAATACGACATACTGTACTGTAGAAATCATTTTATAGATTGCAATAAATACCTATTCTGCAAGCCCTTTGGACATTAATCTTCCAGTTTTTGTTCATTTTAAAAGTATAACTTCCCTTTCATCACAATAGGCGTAAAGGAAAGGTACACTGTATTGATAAAATGTCAGATGCAATGATTAAACTCCACTTGATTTTATTAAATGTGTCTACATGTATTAACCTTATTTTGACATTTCAAAATGAATATTTAGTTTTTTGAAATCGAGGAGGTAATTGATTTAATACATTAAATATGCTCATTGCTGACTGTGATTAACCATTCCTCCATTTTTTTTCCTTCATTTTTTCTTACTTGCAGAAGAGATCAAGAGGAAGCAAATACCAACTGTGATAATATACCATGTAGGACACCCATTGTGCAATTTTTGTCATCACTAAATCTTCTAAGTTAAGAAAAGCTTCAGGCAATTTCTTCTGAAATAAGTAAAATATTCAAGGAAACGATGGCTGTAAATCTGAGGTGGAACAGGACACATAATTTGTGTTTATCTGTAATATATATATTAGCCACACTACAACTAACACTCGGCCTCGCTTTGCCTCGAATCAATGTGCCTTCCAATGCCTTGCCAGGATTTAAAGTGACTGAAGTAAAGAAAAGTGGGCAGTTTTCAGAACTTCTTTCAGACTCGGATGTTCACAATCTGTTCCAGATAGCTGAAAATGGTGCTTTGGAAATCAAGAACTCACTCGAGCACCTGGCCAACAGTGACATTGCTCTCAAAGTTAGACACACACTTCGAGGTCAGTCATGGGACGATCTCTTAAATTTACATGTCGAGGACACTTCTCTTGAGTTTTCAAAAAAGTCGTACAGAGGATACGTCTTTGAGAGCCACGAAGCAGTCCAGGAAGTAATGGGTCTGGATGATCTCCAGATAGCTTCAACAAAGCCTGTATCATACCAGCTGGCTGGAGAGGACAGTGCTAATTTCAGGCTTCAAGTCAATCCTGAAGGCAGAGTTCAGATCTTCACCACTGTTCCTGTGGATAGTGAGACAACCTCACAATTTCATATGGAAATTAAAGCTTCAGCTCAAGATCTCCATGGAAACCCACCCCTCATGTCTCTTCCTGCAGAGGTAACCATTATCGTTCGTCCATTGCCCGACAATTTTCGTCCGTTTGGGGATGATATAATGTATCCTCCCAATCAACCTGTGCAGATGGTCCGTGTCCGGCGAGACGTCCTTCCTGGAGAGTTTGTCAATCTTACAGAGTCAACAGCAATGGACACTGTTGTCCACACGATCACAGAAACAGGTACTGATCTGCGCTATGCCATGGGGACTCCCGTCAACGACAAGTTCTCCATTGCTGAGATGTCTGGAGATGTAACACTTTTACAAAGTGTGGATTATGAAGCCTATAGTACCAATCCCCAGGAAATACTAAATGTGCAGATCACAAATACTTCTGATCCAGGTAAGTTTTATACATATTTTCTTGAAAACAGTTTAAAGGTAAAGACCAGTAATGGTCATGCGATTGCATTGTGAAAGAAACGTTGTGGAATCGATCAGAAAAGGTTGATCATCTAGCATCTAGCATCTGCAAGGTTCTGGAATCATCAAAATGATAAGAAATTTGGCCCATTCTTCGTAAAGTTACAAGCACTATACACAGAAAGATGTATATGGGACTACCCTATATCTCTCACACGACCATGAGAGAAACAAATTTACCAAATATATGAATTTGTAGGCGGTTTCCCGGCAAATTTTTTATCATCATGTATTAGTCAAAACATATTCTTTCACATGATTGGTAATGAGAGCTTCCATTTCATTTTTTGAAATTGGGGCGTTTCCAATACTGGTCTTTACCTTTAACTTGTATTAACCCAGAATTTAGATACGGCCCTTATGGTAATGGCAAATTTCCCCTGTATGCTCTTAATCTTACCATTTGGATGGCTCATGCATGTGTACATTTACATGTACTGAACAGTTAGTTGTCTTGGGAGGTTATATTTCTTTTTTTTGTTGATGATTGATAGGACTGATTTACTGTACTAGAAGACACAATTTAATATTTTACACTTGCAAGAGGTACAAAGTGTACAAAAGGCTTTTGTCATCCTACCAGGTCCCCATTTCTCTCCTAGGTATGGAGTGGCAAATGTAAATCAATGCCTTGCTGTACACTGTATGTTGAGTGTTATCCTGAAGACTTGAGAATAACAGTACATGTACAGTAACAGGGTACTACAAATATATTGGTTGACTTAAACACACATGTACATGTTCCTGTAGTGGTTTACATGTTCACAGAAATGCACAGGTGTACATGCTGTACAGGTGTTCATGTACAGATGTGACAGTAATTCTATGGTCATGCATGTACATGAACAGTACATTGTACATGTACATGTATGTGTACATATACACCATTGGAGGCACATATCTAAAAGAAATCTATAAAAACATTACAGGGCCCAATTATACCCCCAACAAAAAATGTCATACATGTAGTAGAGTACCGTATGTGCTGCATATGTAGGCCTACATTTGGTATGTACATGTACATGTACATCATGTCACTCACCATTCCTACCAATAAGAATCTGAACAGTGAACAGATGGCAGAATCGACACAATCAAGCAATTTGCCACAATTACTCCCTGGTATGGTAAGATCATCTATGAGTAAATCAAATGTGAAAGACTTGCGAAACGAATGCAAAACTGTCAATAAGTATGAAACATGAAGTTGATTACATACAGTACATGTATATGTACATGTACATGTACATTAAAAATGGATTACAGCTGCATTGTACTGGATTAAACCTTTATTTAAATTCAATTTAATTTGCTATGACATTATAATGCAGATCTCTATCTGCAATTTACAGAAAGCATACGTACATGTAGACAAAGATTGCCTTAAAAGTTCAAACTCAAGTGCAATACATGTACGTATCAAAATTCATTTCCATGCACAATAACATCGTCATTCTGCTTGTTATGTTGCAAGCTCGTTGTGTTTACATACATTACGTGTAGTGTGTATAATGTTTGCAGAGGCGCTTTGGTGTGTTTACTTAGCATGTGGAGAGAAACTGGCACTGCTTGGTTAAATATTATCGCCCAATCAACCTTTTGCTATTTCAAGTGAGATGACAAAGCTGGATCTTTGTCCTGTTTTGTTATGGATGATTTTTTTTTTGTCTGACAGGTTTGAAAGCATTGTACATGTAACTTGTAATGTATTTACAGTGTATATGTACTGTAGGTCTTTAAAAATAATGTATAGGAGTTGTGAAAATATGTAAACTACATACCTGTACATGTACGTAAACTGTGTACATATACAATGTACATGTACTGTACATGTACATGTATGCAATATTTTTGTATTTATGATAGATTATATAATACAATTAATGAAAACACAGATTTCAGGTACAGGAACTGTTTTCTTGATGACTATGTATGAATTAACTTTGCCTTTAAACTAGAAAGAGATTAACCAGGGCTAAAATCAGTACTACACGTATATTATGCCTTCATTATTTACTAGCCAATGATTTTAATTGTCAACCTGGCTGCATGTTCAATGTACATTTACATGTATAGCTAAAGCTTGAATGATCTTCGAAATTAGAATGCACCTGTACATTGCATCAGTCTGTTTCTATTCAGTCTAATACAATAGCTATTTATGTCAAATATAGCAATCAATTAGTCTACCAGCACTCCCCTGCCAATGAAGCTGTCGGTGAGCTAGTGATTGATAATGACAAAATACCTGTTACTATCAAGCCAACGATAACACACATGGCTCAGAATATGCCCTACGATATACATGTACGTAGTCTTTTACAAAGCGCCTCTTTACATCCATCAGGCTGCATGAATTTACAATTCTCTTGTTCAATACACATTTTCAAATATATCCTAGTGGCAACACCTTTCTGTGATGTACATGTACATTATGTACTTTATATTGGTGTTTCAAGTCCGCGATTTGAGTTTTTAAATGTATCTCCATGTATAGTACATGTATGTGTCAAGAAATGGTGTACCGGTACATGTACAATACTGTAGTATTAACATCAACCCCAGAGATGGGCCCCTTCTGTGTCCAATGTACCTCTCAGTATGTTAACACATGTCAAGAATGCGAGCAGGGACATTACTCCGTAACAGTGCAGCTCTCGCTTGGTCACATAAAGGTGGCGAATTTCGAGGGGAGGCCCTCATGTCTTTAACTGGATGTTTGGTGCACGAGGTAGACATCTTTATTTAACATAAAATGTAATTGAGGTAACTTGCTTCCAGATGATCCAGTAGGTTAGGATTTTTTACAATGTACTATACAAAATGTTACAATGATCATTACATTGTAATTTACAATCACGTACATACATGTACATGTATGGTACATTTGCAAGTTATGCACAAATAATCATTTCATTCATTTTTTTTCTTCCATTTCATTCATTTCATTTATTTTTCCATTAAAATATCATACATTTTTGGGGAAGAATTTTATTAAATCTTCTAGGTGTTGTTCTTATGGCACTTTATAGAAACACTGCAAAAAGAAATGCCAATACATTGATTACAGATTACAGTTTATGTACATGCACAGTGTTTATTCTTCTTTTTTGGGGGAGAAAATTGTTTCATTCAAGAAACATGGGTGTTGGTATACGGTAAGTCTTGCTGTCTGGAGCAAATTTGGTCAACAGACTTTTTTATTCAACCCCCCCCCCCCCCCCACCAAGTTAAATTTAGTCTTGTCTACAACATGAATCTTTAGAAGTGACTTCATCATGTTGCTCACATCAATGTAATGTTGTTGATTGGCAACCCTACTCCCCGTCCCAAACCTTATAAAATCAATGTAACGTTGAGTCATCCTCTCCAACGGATCACATTAGGCCTGTCCTCATCAGCTCAAGATTACCAAATAGCCAGCTATTTCTGATTTGGGAAATAATCCCGAAGTTACAAATCGCGTCTTCATCAGCTCGAGACTTGACCTCAAAACTTGAAACTCAAGAAATTGGTACATGATATTTTGCTCAGCTTTCGCGCATAGTGCGAGTCTTCTGGCTGGTGAAGACGCACTGGACAAATAGCGGGATATTTTGCAAACTAGCCCAAGATATCTTGGGATGATTATCTCGACCAAATATCTCGCTAATTGCAACTTCGGGCTGATGAAGACGCAAATTAACTGGATAATTTGCAAAAGGGATAGTTCAAACAGCAGGATATTTGGCAATCTCGAGCTGATGAAAACGGGCCTACAGTATTCTAGACGGGCCAAAATGTTAGGGTGGAGCTATGGCAGACGAAGAGTTGGGGACTGGGATCACTGACATTTAAAACCACAATGTACTTTCACTTTAAAATAGAACTTTGAAGCAGGCATCCACTGAGTTAATTAATTTTAGACTACATCTGTATTGCCAATAGACCCAGATGTAGACGTGAATGCTGTTGTGTAAATGTACATGTACACTGTACATGGACTTAAAAAGATTCCACGACTTGTGGATTATAACAAAACAAGGTGAAACAAGGTTTTATCCAGGATGAATGAGTGAAATATACTTACAAGTACATATTATGCTCAAGAAATGCCTGCTCTTCTGTCGGAACACTAGAATACGTGAGGGGAAAAAAAAGTAATGCCATCCTCAACCAATTAGGCCATTAAAAAAAAATATACTTGTTTAGTGTCCCCGCCTGTTTCCTCTTTGGGGGCCGCCTCCTTTTGTCTTCTTCTCTTTTTAAACAAGTTTTTTAATTTTAATTTGTTTAATTTTGTATTTATTTATTTATTTTTTAAACATGAAAAACACACTGCTAAAATGATCTATTTCTGATTTTTTTTTTTTTTTTTAATAAAAAAATGCCAGCGGCCATCTTGAAAAATAGCCCGACTGTCAGGGAAAATATACCGAGCGGCTATTTTGAGAAAAAAAGGGGAAAAAAGGGCCTCCTTCCTATTTTTCAAAAAGATAGGACGCTAAACATGTTTTTTTTAAATTTGGCCTTACTACATTATATGTTGGACTTGCAATTGATAGTACTTGGGGTATCTTCATAGGAGAGGCATGTAGTTCAAGTTGGTGACCACCATCTTGTGAAAGAGAGCATAGATCTACAATGAAATTAGATCCTGTTATCACTAGATTCCTATCAAGCCACATAAAACAAGTGCTGCATTCCATAGATTGACAAGTTTGCAACATGCACGTCTCCTTTGGTGGGAGGTCATTCTGTTCCCATCATTCAATTTAATACACATCGTAGCCTACATGTACATGTACTTGTCTATAGGGGTACAATAAGTACAGGCATTAGTATTTTAGTTTATTACTACATGTTCATGTACATTCACACAAAAGCACAACAAAAATTTGTATACAGTTGATCTAGTGATGACATTTAATAATTTAAGAAGAATATGCATGTACATTGTATAACATACAGCGTGTATACATGTACATGTAAATGTCTCTTTAAATTTGTATTGATAATTGTACCCACCACATTTTCTATGCTGAAAGGGCAGTATTAAAGGCATCATTGCATACGGCATACAGACCTGTATGGTGGGGGTATGTACATGTACATGTACAGTGTACAGTACATGTAATTGTTGGTCTCAATATTTGCAAATTAGGAATAGAATAGGAATAGAAATGATAAAAACCCATGAACCCCCAAAGAAAATGTACAAAGCATGTGTATCAATTACATGTATGTATGATGACTGGTGGTAGGTCTATGATAATACTGAAGTGAAGAATAAAACGCCCATATCATTGCCACAATGTACAAACGAAGATGCCTCTCTCTGTGGAAGATAAAATGAAAAGAAATATGCATGCCTGATGTGAGTGCTGTTTATATCGTGATCAATATCACCTCAGGCTTGTTGAACCAGCCATATTTACATAATATTCTGTTGTATGCCCTATGGCGAGAATGCTCTGCGGCACAGCATTACAATTGAGATTGTATAGTACCCGAGGCTACATGTGTATAGTAGAGAGTCTAAACACAGTTAAATGCATGATGTTATTAGCAGCAAATCATGCATGGAAACTGGATGTTGTGACCTGATATTGAACCTTTTGCAGGCTCTTTTGCAAACTGAACATGTACAATGTATTCCATTATTGTCTTTAACCAATGTTTATAGAAAACAATGTATTTTATGAGGAAGTATAGTCTGTACATGTACAATGTACGTGTATATAGCAGACAAGTGCAGTGCAGTTCATGCTTAATGCTTCAAATTTGATCATTTCATTCTTTTAAACAAGTAAATGATACATGATCTATACAGGAATATTTATATTTGCTTTTAATTTGCTTTTATATATTTTCTTCCCCCTATTGGTAATGCTTACTAGAACAAATAGCTAGAAACATAATGGGCTTTCCATGTACATGTACATGTACATGTACACTGTACGTATGTAAGACATTCCCAATTTATTCCGGACTTGACTATGTTTACCGATTTATGGGGTGCCCGATATCAACCTGTCTATTTCCGTCATTGAAATGAAATGAAATGAAAATTCTATTGTCTATTCAAGTAATTTTAATACCGTACAGTACATAGAAACTTTGTATGTGTACATGTACTAGTCACTACAATGTACAAATGTAGGCCTATACATTGTACTTTGCCAAATTCATTGATAATTTGTCAGAGATGGGGCTGCTCAGCTGCTGAAAATGTATTTAGTGTTTCATGAATCATTGTGCCAACTTAATACAGTACATGTAAACCAGGAAGCTAGGATTCAAACCTGCTTAAGTTTTAGTCCTCTTGTTCTATCACTATAAGTAATACGCTAAGGCTCCGCGGGGGGCGCGACGTCTCCGCGAGCCTTTGTATTCTATTGTTTTTTAATGAGATCGCCGACCCAAGTTGGTGCAGCTATCTCCTCCTGAACCCTCCCCTCGGGGTCCCGGTGCCCGGTGCCATCGTCCGGGGGAGAGTCTACTCTGTCGAATTGGCTATACTCCGCCCGAGTTCCTCCTCCGTGTCGACGTCCAGGGCGAAAACAGACGCGATATGCATAATGCATGATATGCGTGACGACAGAGATACCTCATGGATATTCAACATTACATCCGTAGACACACGATCGATGACCATCCACTCACATTAAGTTGCGTATTAAATGCACGCTGAATGGGTATGACTTACCCCGTGTTAGGTATCTTTCTATAGGATGTGCTTTGTTGTAGCTAGGACGTGCTTTGCATGTAGTAGCTGCACAAGAGATGAACGGGGCTTCCCGTCGACGTCCAAACTTAGAGACCTATTTCCATCATGATTGCCGCAATTTTTATATAGTTTTCGTGAATGGAGGTATGAAATCAAAGCTTATTTTGTGATTATTACGGCCATGTATACTCAATTTTGATTATCATTTTCTAAAGGAAAGTTTTCACAAGAAAACCAATGGACTGACAGTTCAGTCGCAAGCTGCTTTCATTCAACACACAGTGCAGCTGCGCTGCTCGGGAAGCTCCAACACCGGCACCGGGCACCGCAGGCGTCCGACGCCTGCGGCGCCGGTGTTCGAGCTTGCTGGAATTACGCTGAAGTGTGTGTGAGTTCAGCTGAGCTGAGCTCGAGTCGAAGAGATTTGACACTTTGAAATTGTTATCTGTTGGTTTGCATCATTATTGCCGCGATTTCAATATAGTTTCGTGAATAGATTTACGAAACCTGAGCTTAGAATTAGTAAAAGTAGAGTCTATTACTAATGTCTACGTTTTTAAACGACTGTCTGAATTTCTTATGAAAATTTTACTTTGAAAAATGATTATCGAAATTCATGGTCAGAAATAATCACAATCTAGGGTCTATTATTATGTTACACTTCTTGCATCAAATCAATGCATGAAAACTTAGTTATTGAACTAGAATTTTTTTTTTTTTTTTAAAATAGGCAATTATGAAGTAGGATGTAGGAAGCCTCAAACCTTAGCCTACTAAACAAATCTCAACAAAGTGTAGGCCTATCCTTTAATGAATTAATAGAAAAAAAGTAGCCCCCGAAAATTGAAAAAGTAGCCCCCGAAAATTTTCCAAAAATTTGAAATGGAGCCCCAGAAATGAAAAACTTAATTTTTTTGCCTGCGCCCCCCTCTAGAATTCCGCGGATTTCCGCGGGTCCTGAGTTGAGTGTATATATAATATAGGCGTGGGGTCCATGGGTTTCAAGGGGCCATAAACCCCCAAAAGCTCAGGGGTTACGTTCTTCAAAGTCGGGGGGGGGGGGGGGGGGGAGAGATCAGATTGCAGCGAGTTGAGTGTATATATAATATAGGCGTGGGGTCCACGGGTTTCAAGGGGCCATAAACCCCCGAAAGCTTGGGGGTTTTAGGCGTTTAATTAGGGTCAGATGAGCATTTTTTTAATACTTTATTTGTGACACCTGCGGGTCACTAATTGGCGTGGGTCAATACGTAGAGTTGCGTAGTGTTGCGTACCACCTACGCTGGCCTACGTTACTATATGCTGAGGGACGGAAAGGGGTACGCAAGATGAACGAAAACAATTCAACATGTTTAATTTTTTTCGCGTACTTTAGGCATAGAAACTTGACGCAGAAAGTATGTCTTTTTACGCAACACTACGCTACATGCCTACGCAACAGTACGCTACCCTACGCCAGATTGACAAAGCAGTAAAAGCTTTCAACACAGTAAGCAACCATAAGCAAACCCGTACGCCAGCCTACGCATAACCTACGCAGGGACTTTTTTCCCATTAATACGCAGCCTAATTTCTGCGTAGTCGGTACGCCACTCTACAGAACTCTACGCAGTTCCAGTGGATTAAAGAATAACTACTGGTACAGTTGGATTGTTTTTTTAAATTTAATATAAGGCCAAATTTAAAAAAAAACATGCTTATAGCGTCCTGTTTTTTTTGAAAAATGGGAGGAGGCCCTTTTTTTTTTTTTTTTTCTTTCAAAATGGCCGCTCCGTACATTTTCCCCGACATTCAGGCTATTTTTCAAGATGGCGGCCGAGATTTTTTTTTTTTTTTTTTTTAAATCAGAAATATATTTTAGCAGTGCTTTTCATGTTTTTTTTCTTTCAAAAAAAAAAAATAGGAGGCGGCCCCTAAAAAAAAAAAAAAAAAAAAAAATTCAAAAAATTAAAAAAAAAAAAAATTGGAGGCGGCCCCCAAAAAGGAAGCGGGCGGGGACGCTAAACATGTATATTTTGTAATGGCCTGAATGGCAAATAAAGTTCTTGGTGGCTTTAATTTAGACAGTCTCTATATATCTATTTACACCCCCCGCCCCCCTCTAGAATCCCGCGGATTTCCGCGGGTCCTGCTAGTAAATATATACTACAATGTACTACATGTACATGTACACTGTAGTATACATTTACTGACTTATTATACACCTGTATGTCATACTCTATAAGTGTACACAGTAAGTTAGTACACAGACCCCATGTACACTGTACACACTCAAACCTGTCTATTAATGCCACCCAACTTCCCAAGGGAAAACAGGAAAATTGGCCACTGTAGACAAGTGGCTTTTCTAGACAGGTTCTACATTATCTCTAGAGGGAGACAATATTAATGAAGGTGATCACTAATTCACTATAGAGAGGTGACTGTACATGAACACGTACTGTAGGCCCTATATGAATTTATTATCTTATTTTTATATTTCTTCAGCTTTGAATTCTTTAACTTTATAAAGAAAAGAACCAAACAAAAAATAGATGAGCGTGGTGCCAAGAGTTCACAGTGCAAAGAGTTTAGATGGCTTGTTCATGCAACTCAATACCTTGTCACACAAGTGCAAGTTGAAAATGAAACGGCCCGAGGCCTATCAAATGAAATTCAATGCCTCTTTGGCTGCAATCTCTGTCTGTATACTGCAGGCATTATTATAATGAAATTCAAGGAGCCAGAGGAGGTATTTTCCGAGCTGTCTTTCTGGTAAGGCTGCTGGTACATGTAGCCGACATGAAACCCATCAATATCTCTGCCGTTTTGTTCGAGAAGCACCTACATTGTATGTGTTTGAGATGCAAACATGTACTGTTGTTGGATATACATGTATAATACTTTGTATGTCGGTCAACATGTACGATGTACAATTCATGTAAGTACATGTACAGGTACATACACTGTACATCTAGCTATTTTCATGTGACGTAGGCCTCTATTAAAATGTTGATGTAGATTGAAGAAAAATAAGAAAGGTTTAATTTTGTAATGAGCCAATCTAATTATTGGCAAATCAAAGTATAAGCCATAAATATACTGGTATAAACTATAATACACTACATGTACATGTACAGTGTATGGAGTCATGGACGAGGACAATTTCTACAGTATATTTTACACATTCATTTTGTTCATCATTCCTGGATAAAGTGATATCGCCAGATATCATTGTGTTGTTTTTAAAGAGCAATCAATGAAATCAATACAAATATGCGCTACTACATTGTACCTAGTACACTGTCATCATGTACATCAGGGATGTGACAGTTCCCATTCCAGTAGTTTTGTATTCATAATGCCACTGCATGTACACTTTATGCTGCAAGATATCCATTTCTACATCAATTTCTACTGTTTCTAGTATTGTTGCATGAAGAATTTCATTCACTTTGATGAAGGTTCTAGTTTGAACTTTGAAGAACAGAGAATTTCACATTTCACTTTCTTCATTGTAATATTTAAATAATTATTCAAAAAACAAATGCGTAGGCCTACATGAACTTACAGACCAAATAAGCTCCACTCCATGTACCTGTAAATTTTTCTATAATTCAGTGAATTTTACAAAAAATAGACTTTATTTGCAGACTGTCTAAACATCATGAAGGATTTTACAGATCACTTAATTAGTCTTTTTTCAAAATTAATTTCATTGTGTTCTTTAAAAAAGTGTTTAATAGTTCACATTCACATACAGTACATGTAGCTGCTGGCCTTGCACAAAACTACATACCGGTATGTACTTGTCAGAATGTCAGCATAAAACAATTTATACCTTGGCAAGTGTAATCATTCCAGACTGTAATGTAACTTTTAATGCTGTGAGAACAAATTATTACGCAGGAAGCCAGCGCAATTTGTGCTACCTTTTGAGTCCCTTGGCACGCTTTAATTGAATTGGAAGAAAGTATGAACATTTAATTTGTTGAATTGTAATTGTTAACACTTCAGTAAGTGTGATTGCAACATTTTTTGGGTATCTGAATTGACAGATTGTGTTAAGCTTGTAAATCAATTGTTTCCTGTCTAAGGAAGTCATTGAGATAATTACGCAGGCCTACATCCACCACTACTGATGTAGCCAAAAGTGGTAAGAAGAAAAAAAAATTGAAAAAAAAGAGAGAGAAAAAAACATACAGAATCAGAGAACAATGTACTGTAGCGTTAGAAGATTAGGCTGGGGGAACGCTGAAAAAGAAAACCCACAGTGAACAAGATTCAATCAACCATTAATTAATTAAATATTTTCTGAATTAAGAAGTACATAAAAACACATTAAATATACATGTATTTGAAATTTTAGGCAACACCATGTTTATTGTTTGTGCGTTGTACATTTTTACGAATCCCATTTTTACATATGGGGTATTTTCAAGATTTATAAGGAAAGAATATGTAGATGACTAGATGTACTGTATAATAATATTCGGTTCTTGTATAGCGCATATCACATTATAAAACGTCTCTATGCGCTTCCAAAGAGCTTTGGAAATTATTACCCTAGCTTTAGCTCCAGCAGCCTGAATCAGCGCACAGTATGTACAGGTGTAGCCACAAATTGCTACATTTTTAAATTATGCATGTACATGAAAGTATTCATAGAATATTTTTTGTAGAAATCTGTCTACTTGAGCTTTATTTTTCAATTTAAATTGTATCATACATTACCAACATTTTTGTATCAAGGAAAAAACACTACAAGACAAAACAGGGATTTCTTTAAATGCAAACTACTGGTGGGTGTACATGATCTGAAAACAATCTGACATATGCAAGGTTGGTATTTTTGTTTAGAACCAGGAACTAAATTGTTATAAATACCGATACCGATGAAGATTTATTGCTCAGGCTTTACCAAAACATGTATTCAGAGCTGAAACTGCAACAGCTGGCCAATTTACATGGACATTCATGTGCAATGTTCATGTACACATGTGAAGTATAAAATACAAATACTATTCAATAACCATTTTCAGTAATGAAGAGATAAATTTGAATTTTTTTTCTTTAAAATAATTTCAAATATTCAGGCATGGGCAATGGTACCACACACATGTACAGTTGTACATGTACAATAAAGTCTATACCGTATTTATTATTTCCTCTAAAGAAGTTACATGTGAATAGAAAAATGATGGGAGAATTATGAATTGCATATATACTTTCAAGCAAAATATAGTCAAAAGAAATCTGAACTTGTTTATAATTAATGCTCCTACAGCTTGGACAACGTGGGGAGGATTTGATGTGAGTGTAGCCTGTTGTTGTAATGTTTCATTTGAAATTTCAGGTAGCATTATTATCAAATAGGAATTCCTTCACGTTTCCTGTGTTGATAAAAATATGAGCAACATGGAAGATCATTATCAATCATGCGAAGAAAGCAAACAAATCTTGGCTAATTATTAACAAGCAAACTCTTGTTAAAGATAAACTCCAGTTCTGGTAAAAATAAGAAAATTAATTCTCACAGAATCAAACGAAACTTACACTGAATGTTCAAGATTACAAATAAATGACATGTGCCAAACAATTTTGGAAAAAAATGTATACTGGCTAAGTAATGAGCATAGAAAGACAAGGAAATCAAGGTAGTACTAACCCCGACACCATGTGTGTTTTCCCATATATAGCTTTCTGTGTACAGTGCTTGTTACTTTACCAAGACTCTGTCAAATTTATTATGATTTTCATGACTCCAGAACCTTGCAGTGCACACCAATACTTACATGCTACATGATCAACTGTTTCTGATCCTTTCCACACCTTTTCTTTCACAATGCAATCGCATTACCAGTACTAAAGTTTATCTTTAAAGTTTCGAAATTTGACCTCCCATGTTCATGAAAATAAACACAAAACAATACGAGTGGAATTATTGTGAGCATCAATAATCAGATCCGTTTGTCATTGTCTTCAAATTTAATTTGTAAAGTTTGTTTAAATTCATGGCGCATCACACTGTTTCCATAATATCTTAAAACAAAACTGTATACTCCACAAGTTCACATGTTGCAGAAATAGTTTCTGAAATCTGATTTATGAATTTTTGTTCATATACATGAACATTATTAGCATTAAGAATGATAAACACATATATTATTTTAAATCAATTCAGTTCATTTTTATTTGCATATTTGATAAAAATCACCATAACAAACATACACAATATACATTTGTAAGTCAATTCCAACAAATAACACAACAAAACAGAAGTATCAAAATGTGGGGGGACAAACAAAGGTCAAAAGCTGTCAAAGGCTTGTCCGTAAATATATATACCGGTACATGTAAGTAATCAAATATAAAATAAGTGGTACAGTACAACAGGAAGAAAGAGAAAAACAAGACAAACGTATTTTGAATTAATGATTGTGTAGATTTCATCACAGCATGTACATGTACACGCAAGGCTCCTTCACTATATCATATTTATTTACACTTTCATTTTTACAAACAAGTTTCATCCAAAATATAAAAAAACTAGAAAATGCTTGGTCAAGAAATATACACCTGTATACATGTACATACAGACATATTGGCTTGACAGAACAGGTGTATTGAAAAGTTACGCGGTCAAGTCCTTCATTTTGATTGTCACGTCTCATTTCCCTCTGAACATCATCATCACCATCATCATCATCATCATTGCCTTGTAATTGACTTTCATGACAGCAATATCCCTTTCCTAATTGCTCTTCACAATCCCTGGATTGATATCATAATCCAACCATGACTACAAAGTCATCTTCTATTTTAATAATAAAGGGCAGAATAGGACACTGGAACTGATTTGAAAAAAGTATACCATAGCCCCAGATGTACATGTACATGTACAGTGTTTATGATAATGTTTGTAGGCTAGCCGCTTGCAGTGCTCTTTGTTCAATTTAGTTTAAAGGTAAAGACCAGTAATGGTCATGCGATTGCATTGTGAAAGAAACGTTGTGGAATCGATCAGAAAAGGTTGATCATCTAGCATCTAGCATCTGCAAGGTTCTGGAATCATCAAAATGATAAGAAATTTGGCCCATTCTTCGTAAAGTTACAAGCACTATACACAGAAAGATGTATATGGGACTACCCTATCTCTCTCACCAGACCATGAGAGAAATAAATTTACCAAATATATGAATTAGTAGGCGGTTTCCCGGCAAATTTTTTATCATCATGTATTAGTCAAAACATATTCTTTCACATGATTGGTAATGAGAGCTTCCATTTTATTTTTTGAAATTGGGGCGTTGCCAATACTGGTCTTTACCTTTAATGTCGCCCTATTTCTACTTGAATTTTATGCAATATTTGAAAAATATCAATGTTGTAAAGCTCAATGAAGTATTCACGCTGAGTAAATCACTGTTATTACATTGTACATTAGTTTGATAAAATATGAAATTTGATATTAAGTTAGGTTATACAGCGTTTAAGAAACATGGCGCTGTGTAAGTTCTAAAGAATTTTATTGAAGTAATATTGTGAAAATGTGTTATATTACTATTAGTTATGATACATTGTGTTATAGATCTTTTAAAAAATAGTGATTTTCTATATTTGCCTATTTTGGGGGAATGTAGTCTCTCAATCATTTTTGCTTTCATTATTCATTTACATGTACAACTGTACATCAAGTAAACATTTCATATTGCATACGTGTATGCCTACATGTACATGTCCTATGTAATCATTTACCAACATTTCTTTCCCAAAGTACATGTTTACATACAATAAACCTGCATTATCTGCATATTGAAAAAAATCTGTCAAGTACATGGAGGGGCAAAAACAACTTTGTACAGCCATACAGATAAAATATGTGGAGTTAACAATGACATTCCATTGAGTCTCAACAAACATCTTTCATGCTCACTGTGAGGTCAAAGGTTAAAATGATTCTCTTTTCTTTCTCTGTCTCTGTCTGTCTCTCTCTCTCTCTATCTCAATTTCTTTTGGTATCTTTTTGTATCTTTTAGTATCTCTTCTCAAACAATAGCCCCGTTTGATGTTTTGTTTTAAGGAGGTACAGTACTGTTTTTTCTGCTCCTTTTGCAGCCACTCTAAAGTAAAATATGACATCTACAGGGTGTACGCAACGCATTACCAAAGAAATCTATTTAAAAACTTCAAAGAAAACAATATAACGGCTGTCATATAAACATGTATACATCTATTATGTACAGTCATCGTGAGGACAGAGTCTTTTCATTTGTCAAGGATTTGTAAAAGAATGATATTGTTTGTGTGCATCCAGCTATGACAGAAGAAGGAGAAGGCGCGGCTCCATTATGCACACACACTCTCAAGGTACACATGCAATGCTTGTCTGCATTCCGCACGATTGACTCACCCTACTTCAACTGCACAATGATGCAGAGTAGAGGCTGTTCGTTCTCTGCATTTTGTGGTGAACCTGTAGATTGTATGCAGGCTTTTGTGTATGAATCTGGCCGCTTTGTGCGGGGGTGTGTGTGCGCGGTGTGCAAACGGTTAGAGAAATGTACCCTCTCTGAATACTCTTCATTCAGTGACTGACACAGCGGGGGCTGTATTGCATTTGAACTTGCCACCTGCAGATTTCCATATGAATCATGTTTATTAAATAGATGGCTTTTGAGAAATTTGTATGAATACATTTTTATTTCTCTCTAACTTGCGTTAACCTGTATTGGAAAAGTATACATGTAGGCTTACTGGCTTATACTACATATACATGTAGTTAATAGTTATGCTGCAGTATACATGCATATTATATATATATGCCTAATGTGTATTCATGTACTCTTGTACAGTATTAAAGCCTAGATTTGTAGATGATACACTGACTTGCATACGTCTAGTTCTTACAGCCTACATGTACATCTGTTGAAAAGCTGAAATAATATAACCACTTAATTACTTACATAATATATTTACAAATTACCAGTAGTTTTTCCATGAATATCTCAGAGAAAGTTATGTTTGATTTTAAACATAAAAACTGTTTCACTACTATCATTTATGTATACAAAAAGGTCATACATACATGTACCGGTATGTACATTTACACCAAATATAAACATGTGGAGAAAAGGTCTACAACTCTACATTTACATTACATCTACATTGTAAACCACCTTTTCCAAATTGGGGGAAGGGGGAGGGGATGCAAAAAAGACTGTCTATTGTACTGTGAATTACTCATCAAAACTCAAGTCTCAGGTGAGATGGACAAAGACAAACTTTGTTTGGATTACAAAGGGGAGAATTCCAGTGTTTTGGCCTTTAATCCTCAACCCCTTTTGTGTCAACAAATCAAGGAAGTATGGTAGGCCTATACAGTAGGCCCATTCACACTTCAGAAAACCCTGGTTGAAAAACCGTTTCTTTTTTAAACTATCATTTACACTACTGGAAAATCATAGAAAAAAACATCAGTGTTAGATTTTCTGTTTTTTTCTTCCTGAGTTGTGGGCATGCAAGTTACTTATTGCTGCTCTGCATTTGTTAATGCTAACCCACTGGTGTTTTGAAAGTGAGCATTCACACTGCAAAAACCAGTACAGTTTTCGGCTGGCGATTAAAATTCAAACACACTCCAGAGTTGGGTCTTTCTATTTCGGTTTTCCGTTGTGTTTATTGGTACATTTAGATGCATAGAAACTTTAGATAAATGTGGGGAATGTGGAATGTGGGGAAAAAACCCAGCAGTTTTTGTTTGCTGTGTAAATGCCCCATATAGTGGGGGAAATGCATGGACAGTATGATCAAAGAGATACTACTCTTTGGTATGATTGATAGTGTAAAAATTCAATATACAGCTTTCAGCTTTGGCTTCTTGTTGTACATGTAGTACTTCTTTGGCAAAGAACTGACATAAAAAAATGCATATCTTTAGTTACCGGTATGCCACGTTCTGTTCTTCAGTTAGTTCTACAGTGAAAAAAAAACACTCTTCATGTTATAATGTTCTTATTATATCTCATTATCACTATAAATGGGCAACTCTAAGCCTTTTTCCCCCATTCATAATTCTGTACATGAATGCATAATATACTTTGATTTTTATTTGATATGATTTATTTACCAACAGCAATACATTTCATACATTTCATACAATAATTTACATATACAGGAAGAGAAACTATTGGTTGGTAAAAGGGGCCAGATAAATAGCACATGTGCTAGTCGAGCCTAACCCCTTAAACAGCTAAACAAAGTATTTTGGTACAAATCAGTTTAGAGAACGTAACAAAACAAAAAATAATGAACTTACTTTTACAATCGATACTTAAAAAAAAAAAAAAAATCAGTACTCAACAATGTCTTACAATATACAAACTAATAATGTAAAATATGAATTATGAATTGTGTAGACTTGATATTTCATTCATGACTTGTTCAACAAATGACTTGTAATATAGAATTCCGAAACCTATTTCTAGACCTTCTATACTTGTATGTCTGATAATAGTTTTAAGCTGATATCCCTGATAGTGCTTGAATCCGAAAAAACATCAAATATGGTTACATTTTTGTGTTGATTAATGTTCACAATACCAGTCAGAATAAACTTGAATAATTCTAAGTTACATATGGGAAACTTTGACTATTCACCTTGATACCAGTATGTTGGATTCTAAGCCCAAGATAAATCGATCTTGAGTCAATTGGTAATGTTTTGTACTGTATGTACTAAAATCAAATTGTACCAATGGTTTAATAGTGAAAAAGCTTTATACTATATTCTTTCCCTTCATTTAATTTCATCAATTTCTCTTTTTTTTCCTTCAATATTTTTAGATGCACTTGACACATTGGTGGTGACCTTTGCCATCCAGGATGCTGATGACCTCCCGGTCTGGACCATGCCGGTGTCCCCCTACATCGCTGTGGTGCCTACCGATGCCCCCAATCTGGCCTGCATCTACACCCTCCAAGCCTCCGACCAAGACTTGGGAAGCGACATCACTTACTCTTTGAGGGCAGGTAGGTTGCAACCGGAAATAGGGGCCGAGAGCAATTCGCCCCCTAAAAGCTAAACAGTGCCCCTTTAATTTTTTGTTGGTGTTAATCCACTGTTATACAAATTTGGATCTTGCCAAATTAGATATAACAGTAAAATATGAAATTGTCTGACAATACCAAGAGTCCAAGACCCAGGCAGTGAAAAAACACATTGCAAGCAGGTAGATTTCAACCAGGGATGGGGGCCAAGAGCAATTTGCCCCCTAAAAGCTAAATGGTGCCCCTTTAAATTTGTTGGGGTGTTAATCCACTGTTATACAATTTTGATCCTGCCAAGTTAGATATCAAATATAAAATTGCCTACACTATTAGACCAAGAGTCCAGGACCCAGGCAGTGAAATTACAAACACATTGCAAGCAGGTAGGTTTCAACCAGGGATAGGGGCTAAGAGCGATTCGCCCCCTAAAAGCTAAACAGTGCCCCTTTAATTTTTTTGGGGTGTTAATCCACTGTTATACAAATTTGGATCTTGCCAAGTTAGATATACCAGTAAAATATGAAATTGTCTGACAATACCAAGAGTCCAAGACCCAGGCAGTGAAAAAACACATTGCAAGCAGGTAGGTTTCAACCAGGGATAAGGGCTGAGAGCAATTTGCCTCCCCAAAGTTAAACAAATGCCCCCTTTGAAATAATTATTTTAAAAAAAAACCACTATAAAATAATACAAATTTGGATCCTGGTAATTTAGATATGAAATATAAACCCCTGCCCAAGTTGGATTAAAAAATGTAAAAAAATGACATCACAAAGCCAATATTTATTAGTGCTGATGTTTTGTTATTCTTTGTCCATACCTTTGTTGTTGAGACTTTACTTTTATTTGTTTTTGTTTCTGAGTAGCAGTATCTTCTAAACTTTCTAAAGATAAGTGCTCAGCGTATATAAGTAGAAGTAATGTTGTCTTTGGTATTGTTCCTGCATTATCAAAGACAACATTTAATACTTTGGGTACTGCATCATTTGTGTTGAACATGCATTTCCAATGAATACACCCATCCTATTAAAGTCAAGTCAGGCTATATATTAAAAAAAGAGGTTAAAATGTGTTATTCTATTTCGTATAAAATGCTAGGTTAAAATACCTACCGGTATCTTTTGAAATCATTTCCCTGTTCAGTGCACCGTATAACTCTCCGTGACATAAATTACTTACAGGTGGAGATGGCGCTTTCACTGTGGGCGAAACAGATGGCTGCGTTTACACGGCCATCATAAGCGGGTTTCCGGGCTACGAGCAGGATCAAGAGTACATCCTCAGCGTGATGGCGACGGGTACGCGGGATAGTTTTAATGGAGGGGTTACCGGGACCGTCAGTGTCTACGGCGGCTCGTATCCACCACAGTTCAGCCAAGAAGAATACAGTGCTTCTGTGCTGGAGGACCAGGCTAATCAGGCGTAAGTTATACTCTTAATTTCTCTCTCTCTCTCTCTCTCTATCTCTCTCCCTCCCTCCCTCCCTCCCTCCCTCCCTCCCTCCCTCTCTCTCTATGTATGTATGACTGTGTATGCATGTATGTATGTATCTATCTATCTTTAATTAGAAAAGGAAGATATGAAAACAAAACCATTTTTTTTACTTTTTAATGTCAGATCAGAAGCGTTGGTAGCATGAAACTTTCTTGAAGTGTCAATGGCAGTGATTTTGACAGCAAGAAGCTATTGCAAATTTGCAAAAATCAAGTGCTTATGTCAGTTGGGATTCGTTTTTGCAGTATAAATAACTAACAAAATTATAGACATCATGAACCAAATTTTACTGGTGCTAAAGAAGTTATCCAATAAAGTCTACTTCTACCGTCATAATTAAATGGAGAAATCTTGTACTGTTGTCACCTCCTATCTGATTCTACTTTGATACTATGTTTGACTGATTTTTATGTGTTAAATAGTACATGTACCTTTAAGCAAAATTAAAAGATACACTAAGCTACAAACAAACTAAAACTAAAAGAGCTGCGTTGTGTGAAAGCGTGTCTCAGCACCTAACTCCAAACCATCGTCTCCTTAGGGTCATCCAAGTCACAGCATCATCCTTCTCACGCAACGTTCCATTGACCTACTCCATCGTCGGCCCTGACAACAGACCCTTGCACACCATCAACGCCAACGACGGTACCATCACTCTCGTAGACGCCATCTTAGCAGAGGATGTGCTATCCTACTTCTTGACAGTGAGGGCCACAGAACAGGTGGTTGATGGACTCTCGTCTGAAGTTAGGGTAGGTATACCAGGCCTGATAATTACCCGATTTAAATCGGTTTCCTGATTTTTTTGATTTTTGTTTTCTTCCCGATTTTAACCTTATTTTCCAGATTTTTCCCTTATTTTCCCTTTCTTTCTCTATTTTTCCCCCTATTTTCCCCCAATTTTCCCCCAATTTTCTTACTCAAAGGCGGGCAATGTTTTTTTTTTTTTCCTGAATATTTTTTATTTTTGTTACTCAAGGTATACCCCTTATTACGCCATTTTCACAATCCAAAGATGAGGTTACTCCGATGAAAGGGAACAGTTCAACTTTCTTGTTAATGGCTATTCCAAAATATCACATTTTTGTTAAGGATGATAACCCCCCAAAAGAAAGAACAAAACAAGAACAATGAAAATAACCACAATCAAACAAAGAATGACATTTGAAAAAAATATGAATGAAACGTTCTTCTAAGGACAATAGTGAAGTGATAAACACAGAAAAGAAACTTGGCAAGAGCCACATAGATTGAAAACACCAACATAGATATTTGTGTGTGGTGACATCACACTTACATGTAAGAGTTGATGTTTTCATAGCTAAATTTCAATAAGTTGTGTACTGGTATTAGGCAAAATGGAAGATGAATTCCTTTACAATAGTACCGGTAGTTATTTATATGTTAGATTTGAAGAGAATTGTTGAATGAAAAGTTACCTGTACAGTATAGTTACGCCTTAGGATATCAAATGCTGGATTATCATTACCATGACATCAGCCAAGCTTCCATGTCAATTATGCTCTTGATCAGTAAATGATGTGTTCGATTCCAAAACATCCATATGCAAAGTTCTGAGAAAATTTCTCATTATCAATTTGAAATGGAACTCAGTCCTATGGTGTAGTGTACTAGGATGACATAATCACTCTTATTTAAAAAATCCAGGGTCCATAGTTTTTGTGTAATTAATCAATCGGTTTTAAAAAATCTGTGGATGTAGAATCTTTTGGAACCAAACTCATTTTTTCTAAGGCTCGATATTTTTATTTTCTTATAGGAAATGTAAGTTTTTTGATTCGTCAATGGACATGTACATGTATGAACCTACTGGAAATTAGAACATTCTTGCATTAAGGCCAATTTTGATCTAAAATGGATATGGCATGTTTAGGATCTGAACTCTTCTTTACATTATATTTTATCACCTGACGAAGTGTTGCAGTGGCGCCCGAAACGTCGTGATCTTTTAGTTTCCTTGTTGACCATACATTGCAAGACAAACAAATATCACTAGCGATATTATTTTCGATACTACATCTGCAGTGAGTAATATAATTAGCATTATTGAACTCTTCTTATTCTCTTTTCGATCTAGGTCAATGTGATGGTTGAAGATGTCAACAACTGTGTTCCTACTTTTGGACAAGACGTTTTGAGTTTCAATGATGTTCCAGAAACAACCGCTATTGGAGAGCCTGTTGGCACAGGTGAGTTCTATTTTCTTTTGTACGTATTATCATGATCATCATCATCACAGTCCAGTTTTCCCATGCTGTGGGAGTGGATATTTCATTTCCCTTTGCAGCATCCACCTGGGTGAGGCCCAGGGTGCGTTCAAGCGATTTTTGAACAAACATGAATCAAAAAGCAAAACACGGTTACTGCGGGAGATCGTTCAAGCGATTTTTCATCAACGGTAGCTGCGACCATGAAAATCTCAGAATCTCAGTTTTCAAACAGGGCTATTTTTTCTTCACCACTGTAATGTTTAAACCATCTTCCATCATCCTTTTGATAAGTTCTTAATCATTTCATTGAACTTTACGCCATACTTTTCATCCTCAGTTACGGCTACCGACTGTGACGTGGGGCCGAATGCGGAGTTGACCTACTCCATCACCACCCCCAACAGCGGCTTCACGATTGTCAGTGCCACCGGGGTCCTCTCCCCCGCCGTCGTCTTGGACTACGAGGAAGGGGACCGCTTCTACACCTTTGCCATCACCGCCACCGATGGGGGAACCCCCCAGCTGAGCAGCACCGCCACTGTAGTCATCTCCATCGCCGACGCCGAGGAGGCTCCCTACTTCTCGCCGCCCTCGTACAGGTTCAGAATGGACGAAGTTGCAGGGCTCAACTATGAAGTGGGAACGGTGTATGCAAGCGACGACGATGTAAACGACGTGCTGACCCTTTCCATTGATGGTGGAGATGGCACATTCAGTATCGACGAATTTGGTAAAGTGTCTCTTCATCTTATGTTCAGTACTTAGTTCAGATATTACCATGTATTCCTTGCACACTGCAACCTTTTTTTACTGGTTTGGTATAGAACTTTAAATGTTAAATTGTAATCCAACACATGTATTTTCATTCATTTTCCAATGTCCTGTATTTTCTCACTCTGGCAAATTAGCTTAGGCTTTTTTGTGTACAAAATAGCTAATTCTAGGTGATTTTCAGGCCCTCTGATCAATTCTAACTGGCATCCCTGGTGATAGGTCAGAGTAAAACAAAAGTTACAGGAGATGTATCACCTTTACACTACCCTAGGGGCAGTGTCCAGGGGGGTGTTTCACAAAGATCTTACTTAACTCCAAGCTGGACTTAAACATTATGGAGAGCCATTTGTAGCCTTGAAATAAAATATATTAAAAAGCGATAAATTCAAGTATTTTAGACTTTTTATAACTTCCACATCAAGAACATGAAATCTCCTTGATAATAGAAAATATGAATGATTGGAATCAATATTTTATGCCTTTTAAATAACTTTTACAAAAAAATTTCATAGATGCTAAATAGCTTTCCATGATTGTTAAGTCCAACTTAGAGATAAGTTCAACTTAGGATCTTTGTGAAACACCCCCCCTGGTGTCGTAGTGTAGATATTCTTCGTAGAGGCACACTGAATATCTCCAAAACCTTTTCACCCTCTACAAAAAGATGAATGTAAGGTGTTATGAAAAATCCTAATGGAACTTTCTAACTCTTCAATCTGTTTCACTTGCAGGAGTTATCTCTGTGGCCATAGCAGCAGTCGAATCTAGCTATACGTTTGCTGTCGTGGCTAGAGACATAGCGAACAACGAAGCCAATGCGACCGTTGAAATCTCTGTCACCGATCTCAATGACAACATTCCAATATTTCCAGAGTGTGATAATTACAGAGGAGAAGTGTCTGAAGATGCAACCATTGACACGGACGTCATAACGGTGAGTGTAGACGATATCGTCTGTTGAGATCTAGAAGGGCAATTTCATTTCATTTATTTATTTAAGCACGGAGGCCTACCTCAGCCCGCGGACTGTTCTTCCGTAGGGCCGTGCATATACATAAAAAACATACTATCAAAATAACATACACTAAAAATACATATGAAATATCTAAAGGGGACGGGGATTACTCATTAAGGGCTCTTGATTCCATATACTTATTTAGATTACGTTTGAAATTCATAATAGATAACTCACGTTTAAGTTCTGGTGAGATTGAGTTCCAGCACTTCGCACCAAAATCTCAAAACATGTTTTTGATTTAGGTAGTAAGAAATTATTAATTGAATTTCTCATATTATAATTACATTTTTTTAGTTCAAATAAATCTAGCAAGTAATAACTCTGAATCAATTGATGGGTGACTTTTGACATCCAAATGCCAAATGAAAAAACATGCGCTGGTATCAGAACAATCAATATTATTTCATGAATTACACATTTCGGACCACTTTGGTCATTTCGTTCGGTGGCTAGCATCTCGCTGCGCTGCACTGGTCGAACGATATGGACCCGCGAGCTGAAGAATTGGCCTGTCGCGGCTAGCGGCTAGCCGGCGGGAGCACTGTTACTTGTGTCTCCACCCCATCGGGGTTATGATAGTGGAGACGCGGGTCTCAAGCCTGCCTGTCTTACCGAGTTACCATGCATTATTGTTCCTTTTGTGGTGGTGGTTATTTTACCTGACTGCTAAGAAAGCATGAATGCCCTGGTAATGAGGATTAATGCCTAACCAAAGGGCACTAGCGCATCGACTTGGTTTCGAACCCGGGTCACCGGATTATGAGACCACTGCTCTACCGACTGAGCTATCGCGCCTCTTCGCAAAGGGAGGACATTTTTCGTAATAAACCCATTTTCCAATTACCAATATCCTAGACTATCGTACAACATGTTTGTATGCCACATCTTGTTCCTCCGTAGGTGACGGCGACAGACTCGGACCAGGGATCCAACGCCGAGATTAGTTACAAGCTCTCGTCTAACAGTGATGCAAGCCGGTTCTTCCGGGTTGACCAGAACGGCCTCATCACCACCAATACCTTGCTGGATCGCGAGACCACTGCAGTCTTTGAGGTGACGGTTGAAGCAGAGGATGATGGGAACCCCGCTCTGACAGGGTTCTGTACGTTCACCGTCGTAGTGACAGATGTGAACGACAACTTCCCTGCATTCCCTTTCACGGGATATCAAAGTAAGCAAATTGACAATATAATTATTTCTTGCTTTTGAAAAGTTTTTTGATTTTTTTTTTGCAGGATAATCAAAGTTTTGAAAAAGTATACCATTATTCTTGCTTTAAGAAAATGAAGTTTTTTTTGACAGAATATTTAAGTGAGCATAATAACAATACCATAATTTCTTACTTTACGAAAATTAAGTTTGGGGCTATTTTTTTGTACCTCATAGATGTTCCATAAACTCTAGTGGTAGGTCACATAAGTCATATTGCAGGCCAATTTGTGCTCCTGCAGACGTCACTATTCGTGAATTCACCTTCATGCATTTCAATTGCATTTCAATTGAACGTAAGATTTCAAGCAGCTCCTTTACCTTTTGCAAAGTGATAATGATGGCCCTTGAAAATACATCCTTGCTGACATTATACTTTGATGTGTTCTTTTGCAGCTTCAATATCAACCAGTGCAGCACAGGGTGCTGAAGTAATAGAAGTGCAAGCCGATGATCTTGATTTAGAATCGGCTTTGTCATACTCTCTAAGCGCTGCAGATGGTGGTGAATGTGATACTGGATATTTTACAATTATCCCCGGTACAGGAAGCATCATTGTTAGACAAGACCTTTCTCCACTAATAGTAAGTGACACTATGACTTGTATTCATAAGGATGAGACTGAGTTAAACCTGTTATTTACTATTATTCTGCAGCAAAATAAATGGAAGATATTGATTTCTAGAAGTGGGGTTCAGGAAAGGAAAAATAGAGCTTGATTTTATGATGCCATGATTTTTTTAATACGTTTACTTAGCTACAGAAATCGGTTATGTTTAAGTATTTTCATTAAAAAAATGAAGGGGTTGACACCCAGTGCTTCATAAATCAGTGAAATAAATCTGCCGCCTTAACCCTATCTTAACTGGGCTATTTCAGACCAGGTTTTTACTGGGGGGGGGTCAATTTGACCCCCCCCTAAGATCTCGGCCGTTTCACCGCCGATCGCCGCGAAAATTTGCATGCATGTCAAGTGAAGTGTATAGAATACTATGGTAATTTCAAATTTTTGAAAAATTCCCTCATTTGCATATTTATGGTAATTTATGCAAATAAGGTCATGAAATTCACATTTCTGCGCATAAATCATAGATTATTCATATTTAAGTATTCTTTTTCACTACATATATTTAATAGACCATTTAGAATAATAGTACAACACAACAAATTGGAAGAGCCAGGTTATTCCTTATGTTATCTCTTGTTTTTATAATTTCTTATGTATTTCATTGTTTTTTTAACTTATGTATTTTATTGTTTTTTTGGTTTTATTTCATTTATAACTACAATTCAACTATTTTGACCCCAAAACAAACATCTAAACTTTAAACAAGACTGAATAACCAATGTTTTATGTATTTTTAGGAAAAATGACTTTTACATATGTTTTGTACACAAATCACGAAAATGAGCAATTTTCGGGCTGACATGCAAAGACAAAAGGTCATGTGACCTTGTAACCGTAGGTCCGATTTTCGAAAAAATTGTTTTAAAAGATGCGTAAGACTCAAAAGTAAAAAGTCATGAAAGGAAAATTTTATATCTGCCGCGGTTTCGGAGCAGTCGCGAAATTTCTACAGGGGGGGGTCAAATTGACCCCCCCCCAGTTAAGATAGGGTTAACCCTATATAGCCTTGGGGGGGGGGGGGGGGGGGGGGGGGCTTTAGAAGCCCCTCCCCCTCTACATTTTTTGTGATATTTTTTTAATGCAAAAGAATCATGCGCTGAAATTGTATGACTTTTTTCTTTTGAGTCTTGCGTATCTTTTGATTTTGTTGTTGTTGAGAATCGGAACTACCGTTACAAAGTCACGTGACCTTTTGCCTTTGCATGTCAAGCTAGATTGGATACAAAACATATTGAAATATAATTTTTCCAAAAAAGAGATAAAACATTAGTTATTTGGTCTTGTTTATAGTTAAGGTGTTTATTTTGGGGGTCAAAATAGTTGAATTATAGTTATAAAAGAAATAAAACAACAAAAACAATAAAGTACATAAGTTACACAAACATAGAAATATATAAGAAATTATCAAAACAATAGATAACATAAGGACTAACCTGGCTCTTCCAATTTTTGTTTTGGTAGTATTATTCCAAATGTTCTAAAGAATATATGTAGTGAAAACTAATGTTTAAATATGAAGAATATAGGATTTATGGGTAAAAATGTGAATTTTATGACCTTAATTGTATAAATTACCATAAATATGCAAATGAGTGATTTTTTCAAAAAATTGAAACTACCATAGTATTCTATACACTTCACTTGACATGCATGCAAATTTTGGCGACAAATTTCACGGCCAAGATCATGGGGGGGGGGGGGCCTTAGAACCCGCCCTACCCCCCCCCCCCCCCCCCCCCCCCAGGTTATGCAGTTTCAAAATAGCCCAGGCTATATAGGGTTAAACCCAGACTAAAGTTAGTACGCTGAATAAAAAATGTACCTCAAATGAAAGCAGTTGGTAGAGTTTGTGTTGAAGTTAATTGTATGTTTTATTAAATCAAGGGCAACGATGGAAACATAAATGAACAAGATTGCATAGTGACGGCAACCGATGTTGGTGACCAATCTACCGATGTCCCCGTACAAATTGACGTTAGAAGCCCGGATGACACCAGCTACCAAGTCCCAACGTTTTCTGGTACGCCCTATCTAGTCACCATCAATGAAACCTCAACGTCGCAGCAAGTCTTACTGGTGTCTGTTGACGGAGCTGCCCAAGTTGGATTCAATATCATTCGTGGGTCGCGCCCATCCACCAACTTCAATCGTAATTTTGGCTTGAGTAACGATGATAGTCAGTTCACATCAAGTTACATTACCGTGTTGGAGGCTCTTGACTTTGAATCTGTTGAGCGGTGAGTTTTTTTCTCAGCACCTTTGAACCATGTCACCTGTGTACAACACTTTGTATACTTCAATTTCATTTTCGTTTCAGTCAGTGGAAAAATTACCTGTTAAAGTCTGGAGAAGCTTGCTGCACAGCAAGCGAAAGCTGACCCAAACAGATTTTTTCCACTGATTGTGATGAAGAAAGAACTAATTAACAAGTTATATTACCAATCAGATGAACCTCATTTTCATTTACTTGAATCATTTGTCTTGATGTCGTCGATCTCTCTTGGGACTCCATAGCTCATTACCATTTACTCCTTTTCAATCACTCATTTACAAAACTAATTTAAGTTGCTGTTAATCATAATTAGCTCGCGTACATCTGAGTATCTGAAAAGTGACTGAATGTGGTTAGGTTGGACTTTTAACAGGTGCCTCAGAATGATTTTGCACACGGTTGCTCAAAATATGGCAAGAAATAGCTGTGAAGTGTTAAACCAAACTTTCCTTTCACATGTTTGTATAGTCCCATCTACATATTTCTATGGCCAGTGTTTTTGATAATGCTATAGAGATGGTGATGTGTATACGGTTTGTTCTTGCATGCTTGTAGAATGGATTTCATTTGATGGCCTATTGAAAGAAAACATTCTCTTGATATCTGAAAATGAATCAAAATCAAATTTGTTATTGTAATGTATGCATGAAGTTAATTTAAGAGAGAAAAGACAAATACATGTCATGTATATTATACTTCTTATCAGCAATGATTATCATGTTTTTAATTTGCAGGTACGAATTGATAGTAACAGCTAGGTACCCAAACTCCCCCTACACCGTGGAGACCACCGTAATCATCACCATCGTGGACATCAACGATGAGACACCCATCTTCCCTGCATTCACATTCTATGGAAACATTGCAGAAAACCAACCACTACCCAATACAGATCCTGTCATTACAATGCAGGCCACAGATTCAGATGCAACTCTAGAGTTCAGAGAGGTTTGTACTGCATCATACTTTGTTGTCGTATATATTCAACCCATTTTTATGCCTCCGCAACGAAGTAGCCGGAGGCATTATGTTTTTCGGTTGTCTGTCCACCCGTACGTCTCGTTCTCGTGATCCCGCTATCTCAAGAACCGATTGATGCATTCCCGCCAAACTTGGGTCATGTATGTATCTTGCAGAGCCAAAGATTAGATTTGGGGAGGTCATGAGGTCAAAGATCGTGGGGGTTCATAATGTATGCAAAAATAGCTTGTGATCGCATTATCATTAGAACCAATCGACGGATTACCATCAAACTCAAGACATGTATGTATCTTGGAGAGCCAGTGAACTGATTAGATTTTAGGGTAATGAGGTCAAAGATCAAAAGGTCATACATGTATATGAAAAATAGCTTGTAATCACGATATTCTGAGAACCTGTTAATGGATTACAATCAAACGTTAATTTTAAAAATTGCTTCAGTTTTGGTTTGTGAAATCGCTTCATGGCGGAGGCATCCTTTTCAACTGTGCGCAGTCGTAGATCCATCTAGGCACATTTCTAAAACTGTATTGGCATTTATTTGCAGACAATGGGAAGTAGTAATACCATTTGACATTATTTGGCTAATTACGTGATGTAGGGTATTAATAAGCACTGAGTGTGGACCTCACTGTCATGACCGACAGGCCTTACATATAAATGCACACACCCTCCACCCACTTCAAAAGAACCGCCCGCATCAAAAAGTCATCGTCATTAATTCTGAACGATGACGGAACGCTTTCTGAGTCTCTTGCGGCAAGTCCTCTGTGGTACACGAGTTTTTTGCCACATTTGTTCACGCCAAAATAGGTCATTCCAAGTTAATTTCGGCCAAGGCGGTTGTGTATGCGAACTCTGAAGCAATGCATGTGGAAACACATGCGCGTTTGCCTTTTTAAAATGAGCCAAGCTTTTCATTACTGTTCACCCTCTTGCAGATTGTGTACAGTATTGACGGCGATCAGACGGACTTCAGGATCGATGAAAACTCAGGAGCGATATTCGCTATAACTGAATTTGATCGGGAAGATGTGGCCGACGATACCATTCCACTCACAGTCATAGCATCAGATGGTATCAATGAGAGTAAGTTTGCAGCAGGAGTTCAAACAAAATCTGGCTGGTTCAATTCAATTCAATTCAATTCAATTCAATTCAATTCAATTCAATTCAATTTATTTCAACCATAAAAATACATATACAATCATTCAAATGGAAATATAAAAACATGGGATGAGGAGCCCTTAAAGAAGTTTGAATACAAACTTGTGGTTGAGGCACCAACCATGACATATATATCAAGAAATTAAAAAAAATAAACAAAAAGAACATTAAAGGTAACACAAATGTATACAAGAAAAAGATTATAAAGACCTATATATGAGCATTAAACATTTACAGCAAAGCACCAGCTATGAGTGCACATGCACACTGCGTCAAATCCACCACAGGGAGATGACTATAACCTCTTGTGTGTTTTAAATGCATCCATCTCCTGTTCTTGGAGATGGGTTAGGAAACGATGGAAACAAACATGAAGGTCTCATCAACGTTCAACTACATAGAATCAGACTTGCATGGGACAAAATGAGATCAGACCTTTAAAATCTGAAGATGAAATCAATTCCAGTTCATGTTCCATTGTACTAGATATATAGCACTGTTCAAGAGAAGGTTGAGTTCTGGGAAGAGGTGAAAAATAATTTGTGAGCCTTATCATTGTATTATGCAAGTGTGGAAGATCATCAGATAAAAAATGATCCCTGAAAAGCATGGCTCTTCAAATTTCAAATGCCTTATTATTCTAAATATGGCATGTAACATCGTTGTAGTCCCATATACATATTTCTGTGTACAGTGCTTGTAACTTTACCAATACTGGGCCAAATTTCTTATCATTTTGATGATTCCAGAACCTTGCACTACACACTAATACTTATATGCTAGATGATCAACTTTTTCTGATCGATTCCACAACGTTTCTTTCACAATACAATCTCATGACCAGAACTCAACTTTATCTTTAAAGCTAGTGCTGCTGCGGCTGCTACTACTACTACCACTTCTACTGCTGCTACTACTACTACTACTACTACTACTACTTGCTTGTCTTGTTCTTTTTCTTGTTCTTGGTCATCTCATTGTTCTTCTTCTTCTCCTTCTTGTTCTTCTTGTTCTTGTTCTTATCGACCTTCTTCATTATCGTTGACTATTTCATTTACTTCATGCTTTCTTTTTTTACTTTCCAGGTAGGGCTACTGTCTTCATTACCATCGTGGATGAGAATGATAACCAGCCTGAGTTCAATGGCACCTTCAGCTTCGAAGTTTCCGAAGATGTAGAGATGGGTTATGAGATCGGCATAGTCACAGCCACAGATGCAGACATCTGTAAGTATTGGTTGTACGACTCATGGGCCGGAGAAGATGGCTCTGCGGGCAGTTTCCTGCTCTAACAGAAATCCCAACTTTGCCTCTTGACCAAAACTAACCCTATCCCTAGCCCTTACCAAACTACATGGCAACAAAAATAGGGACATGTGTGCAAATTTTCTTTTAAGGTGATCTTCATCTAGTGTTGATTAAAGTGAACCGGTAACATTGTTTAAGGTTGATGAAAAAGTATGTAAGTTTTGTATGAAATGTTTCTCATTATATTCCTTATACTGTACTGAGCCTCTAACATGCAAAAAATCCTGAAAAATATTTATGGTTTTCTTTTAAGGTGTCACCTTGCGACACCCTCTAACAGTAAATTCTCCCAATCAATTTTTGAATTTTCCCAACCTTTTCTCCATGAAAATAAAATAAAACAAGCTTTTAAAAATCTGTCAAAACTTCAATGTTTGGAATGGTATATAGAGCTAATTCATTGCTCTGTGACGATTTACATTCACCTTAAATTGAATTAAATTATAATAATATAGTTGGGAGAATTAAGAAATTGAGCAGATCAGTTTTTCCCAATTTGTATCATTAATAATGGTCCGTTTCACTCAAACTTTAAGATTATCTTTAATTGTACAACCTGTCATTGAAGTCAGTACCTTCGCACCATTTTCTCTCTTCTGAACAATGTTACAAAGTCCCTTTAAGTGAAACTCGATAGTGTTTTTTTTTTCTTTGTACCTACTGGGTATCACAAAGTGAGTGTGTATTGCAATGATTAAACCCTGTCTTGAAAGATTTTTTTTTTTTTCTTCGTCTTCCTTCAGCCGAGGACTTGGAGTACTTCATCAGTGGAGGCAACGTTGGCGGAGCCTTCACCGTGGTCGCCAACTCCGGTGCCATCCGCAAGGCGGGCGTCCTGGACTACGAGTCGCTGACGTCGTACTCGTTGGACTACAGCGTCAATGATGGCTTTAATACTGAGACCACCACTGTTGTTGTCAATGTCATCAACGTCAATGATGTAGCGCCGCAGTTCGGGGAGTCTTTCTACTCGGTCACTGTGCTCGAGGAGGACGATTCCGATATTCCTAGAGTCCTTCTGACGGTATGTACAAAGTGTGACATAAAAATGATCTTGGAAGTTGATCGATGGTAGCTCAATACAGTGGCCCCTGTAAATACAATCCGCTCCAGGTATTATCATCTTGAATTTTAATGATTCAAATGACATCACAATGCCCCAAATTTTCAAATGCAATTGTACATTTCTATGTACTCTAATAATGTTTTTAGGCATTGTTCGGACCTCCTAAACCATGTTTTTATGTAGCCTATAGGAATTTTATGACTTGTGTAAAGAACATATTGGGCATGTACATGGATACTGGCTTATTAAAGTCAAAGGGTGGTATTCTTGAGAGCTGACTAACTTTAGTCCATGGTTTAATTCTCTGACTAAGTATGGAATGCCAAGTGTCCATATGAATATATTTTTGAATAATTTGATTGGTCCCTAAATTACCATGATAATATAATTATTTTATAGTTATATACACCAGTTTACAGTTGTATCAGTGCGCATGCGCAGACAGTTGACCTCGGGTCATTGGCCCCAAAATTGGGGCCAATAACCTCTGACCTCTGGTATTTATGCGTAAATTAAGATTGCGCCCATATATGCAAATTATGATGTGAGCGCATGATCGAGTAAATAAATTTAACTAGGCCATGTCATCAGTGTAATCTTTTCACTGTGACGCAACAATACATGTTCATCTGAAAACGATGACATCACTGCCTGCGCGCTGCGCTGTGCGCTCACATCATAATTTGCATGGGCGCAATCTTAATTTACGCATAAATACATGACCTCGAGGTCATTGGCTTTGTTTAAAATGGCGCACACAACTGTAAACTGGTGTATTGTTTTTTATTAATTTTATTTTAATTAGTGACAGATTAAATTATTCAAAAACATATTCATATGGACACTTGGCATTCCATACTTAGTCGGAGGATTAAACCATGGACTAAAGTTAGTCCGCTTTCGAAAATACCACCTAAATTCTTTTTTCGAACACACGTTATGACTTGGGCCTAACTTTGACAACTGTTGTGCAGGTTGCTGCCACTGATGGAGACGCAGGAGCGGTTGAAGATGCGGTGGTCTACGATTTGCTCGGAACAGGAGCCGGCACCCTCTTCACCATCGACCCCCAGACCGGCAACATCACCCTGACCGGCGTGCTGGACCGCGAGGAGATCCCCCGCTACGTCCTGTCTGCCATGGCGACTGATGACAACGGAAACGGACTCTCCAGCTACGTGGATGTCATCATCGAAGTGGAAGACATCAACGACAATTTCCCTTTCTTCCCCGATCAGGAATACGTGGGCAGTGTCGATGAAAACATGCCACCGAGTAAGTCGATCTCTTTCACTGGAATCTCTCTATCCAATCCATGAGCTAATTCATATAATCTGCAGGCCTGATACTTACCGATTTAAATCGGTTTCCCAAATTTTGTCCCAATTTTGTCCCAATTTTTTTTTTCCCCCCAATTTTTTTCTTCTCCCTGATTTTAATCCTATTTTCATGATTTTCCCCTTATTTTCCCTATTTTGTTAGATGCCATTTTTTCCCCGCAAATATTTTATTTTATTTTTACTCAAGGGGGGGAGAGTAATTGAGGGGAAAAAAAAAAAAAAAAAAATTCTTCAGTGCTCACAATCACCCCTGAGTCTGTGAAGAGTCAACAAATGTTTACTCCTGCTCATGTCTATCATCAACCCTACTCCCCTTTACTGCAGGGTACATTCTAACAACGATACAATTTCGAGATGACGGGTAATACAAAAAAGACATTTGGAAACCAGTGTCAATTTGATAAGTACTTCTTGAAATGCATCTGCTATATGGCATTGAGAAACCTTATAAAGTTCATAGGGCAACCATTTTAACCCTTGGATTACTGAATGATCTCATCCCCATAGGTTTGGTACAGGGACAACCCGGTTCCAGTAGGTAATGGGTAAATAATTTGGACGACTTTCAGTTGAACTTTGCTAGTTTTGATTTGATTTGATTTGATTTGATTTAATTTGATTTATTGGTTTCTTTTTCATCATACATTTTCATGAACATAATATGGCTTGATACAATATTTCAAGTGTATATAATTTTATACAGATAATAAACGATATTAAACAAATATATTGAATTTAAACAAATATATTGAATGCATAATTAACATACAGTAGATGCAGGAGGGCTACAGAAATAAGCAAAGTAGCTTGACGTGCCGGCAGCCCTCAACTTAGGTACAACAATACAAATACAAATAAAAAAGAGTAAAAAAGAGTGACTTGCAGAGAAGAAAAGGAAAGGGGAGAGAAGGAGGGGGAGGAGGAGCGTTGGTAATAATACAATAAATCTCATACATCTGCTGATTGAATGCAGGTTCATTCATGAATGGAAAAACGATGCTAGGTCATGGTCATAGTAATGCAATATTACTTGTTTAACCTAGACACATTATACAATGTAATATCTCAATCGAAATTGATGTCGTTACTGTTGGTGTTCGTATCTTTCTCATGTCATTGAAGCCCTTGTTTTGATTATTTCTTGAACAGACACCCCGGTGCTGGCTGTGGTTGCTGAGGATCCAGACACTGCTGATAACCTGGTATACTCCTTCACCACCCCAAACAGCAACTTCAACATCGACAGCGGCACTGGAGAAATCACAACCGCGATACAGTTGAACAGAGAGAATACGTCTGAATACGAACTTGAGGTCCAAGTTACTGATGGAACTAACACAGGTCAGTGCGTGTGGCATTGAAAATAAATACTGCAGAACCTGTATATAAAGTAAAAGACCAACAACCAATGAGGAAAGACTTAAAGCCCCACTGCACTACTGATAGCTACTTGCGCCCTCTATATAGCATACTATAGGGACTTTTAGATTTGCACGACGAGAACGTGGACTGTGACATCCTTTTAAGGCAATGTGACGTCCTTTTAAGGCACTGGCAGTGACGTCACATTGCCTAAAAAAGATGTCACACGAGCAGTCCACGTTCTCGTCATGCAAATCTAAAAGTCTTTATTGCCTAACCAGTGACCGCTGGTCCCCAATGATCCCCTTTTTCTTATGTTAGTTGAGAGCTGATTTGATGAGATAACCACCTGTCAGTGACCATGCTGGGTGGTCTAATCCCTCCTGGCCAAAGTAGTGCAGACAGGCTTAAAATCAAAATTTGATTTAGGTAATCCCCAGGCATTATTAGTTGGTATTTTTGCTATAATATATTCCTATTGAACTTTTGTTTATTATTAAGTTATATATTCCTGGATATTGGTAAATGAATATAACTTAAAGATAAGCTTGAGTTCTCTTTATAAAAAGAAAACAAATTCTCACAGAATCAAACGAAACTTACATTGGATGTTCAAGATTACAAATAAATGTCATTTGCCAAACAATTTTGATAGAAAATGTATACTGGCTGAGGAGTGAGCATAGAAAGATAAGGAAATCAAGATAAGTAGCCCTGACACCATTTGTGTAGTCCCATATACATCTTTCTGTGGACAGTGCTTGTTACTTTACCAAGACTGGGCCAAATTTATTATGATTTTGATGACTCCAGAACTTTGCAGTACACACCAATACTTGTATGCTACATCATCCATGATTCTGATCCATTCCACACCTTTTTTTTTCACAATGCAATCGCATGACTGAACTCAACTTTATCTTTAAAAATAATGATCCATATTTGTTTGCATGAAAACCGCAGCCACTACACCAGTCATCATCACCATCAACGACGTGGACGATAACAGGCCGACTTTCGATCCAGACACCTACTCCCCTGCCTCCGTCTTGGAAACGGAACCCGTTGGTACGACCATCACCACCGTACAGGTCTTCGATCCCGACGTTGACCACATGGACAAAGTCGTGTTCACAATCAATAGTGGAGATGATGACGACTTGTTCAGGATCGTCGCAGACGCAGCCACACTCTCTGGACTCATTCAAGTCAATAAGGTATGTTGTACAATCATTCCAATACAAGTGGGAACTGGGTTTTACAGGCCACGATGGCGGCAATTGCCCCGCTGTCAATTTCCTACATTTACAGCATTCTTTACTTCATCTCGAGACGAAATAATATCCCTAACCCCAAACCCAACCTAAAGCACAATTGGGTGTATAAAAACAAAAACAAAAACAAATAATTTCATGATATGATATGTATGTATTTAAAGTATGTTCAATATCTTCTGTATTTGTAACCTATAATTTATACAGGACCTCTCAAGAATTCAGTTTAATTAATAACAAATAAAGAAATGAAATTACAACCCTTACTAATATCTTGTACATTTGTTGATTTATAGACTATAGAAATTGTCACCAGAGCAAATTTTGGATCATTGTAGCACGCCTGAGAGAGATTAAAGAATTCAGTTGGGGATGGGTGAAAGCACTACAAAACATACCGATGACATTTTCTCAGTTTATCACAGTTTAATCAAAATGAAGAAGAAAAATAAACTAATTATTGTCTACATGATTTTGTTTTTGTTCAGAGAGTCATCTTTATGCAACACAAAGTTTGAAAAAGGATAAAAGACATATTTTCTGAGCTTTTTAAAGAGATGTTATCAAGTGATATAGTTCCTTTGCTGGAACTGATTATTAATGGCATTTCCAGCACAGTAAGTTTAGTAAAGCAGATTGCTTTTAACCCTGTTGTGTCTAAGAATTCACAATCGAGGAGGCGCGATAGCTCAGTCGGTAGAGCAGTGGTCTCGTAATCCGGTGACCCGGGTTAGAAACCAAGGCGATGCGCTAGTGCCCTTTGGTAAGGCATTAATCCTCATTACCAGGTCCCTCGGAGAGGACCTAAAGCCGTCGGCCGTCTGCTTCCTTACCTACAAGCATTTGTGCTTTCTTAGCAGTCGGGTAAAATAACCACCACCACCAACCACCACCATCTATTTCATTCTCGCCATTGTTTTACATTCTCAAATTCAAGAAAAAAATGATTTTTGTTTGTTCTTCATCCATCAAACAATAGCCTCTGGACTTTGAGAGTGGGAATGCGAATGACTTCACGCTGATGATCCAGGTGGAAGATTCTCAGGGTACTATAGGCCAACCACCACCATCTATTTCATTCTCGCCATTGTTTTACTTTCTCAAATTCAAGAAAAAAAAAAGATTTTTGTTTGTTCTTTACCTGTCAAACAATAGCCTCTGGACTTTGATAATGGGAATGCGAATGTGTTCACGCTGACGATCCAGGTGGAAGACTCTCAGGGCACCATCGGCACCCCCGAGACGGCGACCATCCAGATCTCCATCGAGAATGCCAACGACCTCGCCCCTGTATTCCAGGAGGATATGTACGCAGGGACGGTGTCGGAAGGTGCCGATGTCGGAAGCCAAGTGGGCACGTTCACCCTGATTGCAACCGATGGGGATGAGCCGGGTGTAGTGCTGAAGTAAGAAAGAAGTCAAATTTTGTCAGCATAAATAATAATAATATGGTTATTTATATAGCGCCGGTATCCTGGTTGTAGCATATCAGGTACCCATTTACACCTGGGTGGAGAGTGGCAAATGTAGATTAACATCTTGCAAAAGGACATTAGTGCCGCGACGGGACTTGAACCCCGTACCTTGCGATCTGCAATCGGGTGACTTATCCACTAGTCCGCAACACTGCTAAATCCTGTCCGCTGGTGGCATTTTCACTGTCTTGTAACTCTTTCATGTTGTTTGCTCTGTGTTGTCATTTCTATTTTGCTTATACATGTACCTGGAAATTAAATAAATTTATTTTTAAAACTTTAAAAAAATCTTGCGTTATGGTGATGAAAAATCTTTGCAATAAAAAGTCTTCATAAAATATATATAGTTAATAAATGTTCGCTTATACCTTGCTGCTAACTGTCGTGCGTTTTGTTTATTTCTAGATCCTACCTCAATTTGAAAAAGTAATGAAAATAACGCCTTAATCAGTATGTTGATTGCAAGGTGTACCTTGATTCCATATGGACTGCACTGTGGTATCAACCATTCCTGTTTGTCCTTTTCTGTTTCTAGATCTCACCTCAATTTGAAAAAAATTAATGAAAATAACCCTTAATCAGTATGTTGATTGCAAGGTATACCTTGATTCGTATGGCCTGCACTGTGGTATCAACCGTTCCTGTTTGTCCTTTTCTGTTCCAGCTACGTGATTGACCCCTCCACAGATCCAGAAGGCCAGTTTGGTATTGATGCCAACCAGCAGCTCGTGGTCGCATCGCCCCTCGATAGGGAAACAGTCGCTAGCTACGAGCTTAAGGTCTATGCCGTTGATAACGGTAAGTTGCTCACATTTTAAGCCTGTGCAGATGTGACGTGACACATTAAACTGTCTTTTGAAAAAAATGTTTGAAAAATATTTAAAAACCTAGCCACAAGTGGTGTTCAGATGCATTCTTTTACTTGGTATTTTACTGTATGTTTAAGGCACCTGGCTAGCACAACTCAGCCAGAAATTTTGATATATTAGCAATAGGTCCCATAATATTAGGGTAGTTACTAGAAAGTAATTAAACTGTGCATGGGAAATACAACGGATTCAATAAGCATCAATTTTTACGTACCTGAGCAGTTGCTGATCGTTTGTAGGGCTGAGGCCGAGAAAATGCAAGATTATCATGAATGACGTCATGTCAGCTCAATATTTGGCTTGTCCAAGTAAAAAATTTATAAATGCGAACTGAATATGACGAAGAGCAATTTTACCAAGTCAAAGTTGGATGCTTCATATTATGTCTACTCGATCCAAGTATTGAATTGTACACCAGCCCAGGAGAACAAATTTAGTTTATCCATCCTATGCGCTTGAGATCTGACTGCTGATTGATAACAAAATGATTGTAATTACAGTCAAACCTGTCTATAGCGACCGCCCAAGGGAAATACAAAAAGTGGTCTTTGTAGACAGGTAGTCTTTGAAGACAGGTTCCTTTAGTACATGTTTCAATGAGGAACCATTTTTAAGGGAACCAACAAATGTGGTCCTTGTAGACAGGTGATCACTAAAGTAGGTTTGACTGTAGCAGCAGAAACAATATCAGTAATCATTCTGACCTTTGACCTTTGACCCAGGTGATCCTCCAATGTCGGGCACTGCGACCATCAACGTTGTGATCGAGGACGTCAACGACACGCCCCCTCGTTTCGCCCAAGACTACGCCCCGTCGGTGGAAGAGAACTCTGAGGAGGTGGTGTCGCCGTTGGTGAGCGTGAGCGCTGTAGACGACGATGACCCAGCCTCTGGACCGCCTTTCCTATACCGAGTGGCAGGAACACCCAACAAATGGGAGGAATACTTCGAAATAGAAGGACTAGGTAAGGGATCGATCTCACAAGAGTTAAAGATATAGCTCACGAGCTGTATTGGCAATCGATGCTTTGTAAAACTAGAAGCTCTCTTGGCATTTCATTTTAATGAAATTTAATCTGGACTCTTTATGACATTTGTGATAATATCTTGTTTTACAGTAACCAAAGTCCTTCCTCACATTAACCCAACAAACATCCAACTGTCTCACATATTCTTCCTTAACCCATGTGTGCAGGGTCATCCACCAGCGGGGTCATCGCCATAAGCACCAACGGGAAAGCTATCGACCGCGAAGATATTCCGTATTTTGACATCGTGTTTCTGATAGAAGAAGTGACCACGCCCGAAGGATTGACCGGTACCCAGACCCTGTCTATAATGGTGACGGATGTCAATGACAATCAACACCTCGCCGTCACCAAGAATATCCTGGTCTATAGCTACGAAGGTAAGAGATCGTGTAGGGTTAACGGATGAAAATGTACCTGAGAAATTGAGGTGTTAAATGTTTCATCAAGAGAGGTGACAAGCATTTTGCCTGACAGGTGCTTGCTCAAATTGTTGGACAGCGATCCAGGGCACCTTTTTGTAATAACGAATCAAGAAATTAAATTGGTTCTTGCACACTTAGGCCCATAAACCTCACTAAGCCTAGTTGTCAACTAGTTATTAACTATATCATGTGTAATTAGTTAATAACTAGCTAAGTAAGGTTTTGTGGAATCCCTGTTATTTGACTCGGTGAAAAAATTAAACAGCCACGTGTATATTACACTAAACAGACCTCTGGTTGTCATTTGATACCAATTTATGTGGATCATTTGTCAAACTGTCTAGATCTGTTGAACAAAAAACATTTAAAAAAAATTAACAGCCTGTTTGCATTGGTGTGTGCATGAAAAAGCAGAAAAAATTATACGCAATCCCTTATTTTAGGAAGCTTTTCAACAATTTTTTTTCCTTCTTTTTTCCCCTCTTTTTTTCCCATTTTTATTCTCAAAAAGAGTTTGCTTTTTTTGCAAAAAATTAGAAAAGAAGAAAAAAAATATATCATGCATTTAATTGTAAATACAAGATTATGGAGAGAAAATGACGATATTGTTTATTTAAGTTTCTAATATAGCTCATATATTTGATTTTTAGTTCTCAGAATAAGTAATAATTCCTTCCTAGAATATTTTGTTATTACCTTCTGGAGATTTGCTGAATCTTTTTATACCAGTAACACTATCAACTAGTTCCATGCCAATGCAATTCATTTCAATTCATGAAGCTTTGCATCAACAGTTTTTCATCCAAGCACTCACGGAAGGAGAAAGCTCCTTTGGCGTAGAGTAATCCCTCAAAACCATATCACTTAAATGTACATCAACAAATTTGTATATGCGACAGTGCTATACTGTCTTATCGGTCTTGTGAGTCGGTACTTGTCATTTTTTCCATCCTGAAGTACTGTGTTATTCACTGTTGAAAATCTTTGTATGTCGTACCATTCACAATTTTTACAATCCCACTAATAGAGGTAAATATTGCTGATAATGACATTTTTGCTATTGTAAATATCTGTCTTTACTCCTATAAATCTTGGTACATGTACATTGGTGATTTCTAAATTTGCTGTAGTCCCACTAAATAGGAGTAAATCATTGATAATAACACATTAAGATTTCCATTGTGATCCCTTGAAATGAAAAACACCATTATTGGTAAAATTTGTAATGTTTCACTCGTAAATCGCTTTATTTATTGTTAAAAGTCTTGGTACATGTACATTATGTCATTGGTGATTTCTAAATGTTCTGTAGTCCCACTAAATGGGATTGGGAGTATTACATATTGATAATAACACATTTTGTTTTTCATTGTGATCTCTTGCTATTTAAAACACACCATGGTAGGTGAAATCCCAGAGGTATCTCTTGGTATGTATTACCTCCACTCCCTAACAGTCAAGTAATGCATCATCGTGTGAACACTAACCCAGCCTCAACATGGACCCATCCTTGCCATTAACCTTGCCTTAACCTTGCCTTAACCCTGCCTTAGCCTTAGCCTTAGCCTTAAACTAACCTTGACCCAACCTTATTCCAACCATAATTGGGTTAAGGTTGGGTAACCTGAAAGACCATATCCGAACTGAAAAATGAAATGGGTGAATTATATATCAACGGAAAGCTTATAAGCCATAGATTACAAGAATATCAATTATATGCCATTTTAGTGTCTGTCAGAGGAGTATCAGCTCCCTGAAAATTCAAAATCTATCGACAATCGGAAGTTGTCGACCTAAAAACTTGCTACCGACTTGATGACATCATCTTATGTGCAGTATGCATATTCACAATGACTTTGCATTAATTAAGCACAGCTCATCCCTTCAGCTATATAGGTGAACCGATGGGGTCCACATCTTATGTCGTCACTGTAATTTCTGCAAATTTGATCCCTGTTGACCCGTAATTTGGAGGGGTGCAGAAAATGAGGTTTTAATTTGCTTTTGTGCAATAATGAAAGGGTATGTTTGTTTTCTACATTCATTCAGTTTTCCATTTATATGAAGTTGTATTTTCATCGGATAGGGTCTTTAACCCATCCTTGACCCAACCTTGACCTAATAAGGACAGAACTTTTGTTGTATTCCATTCAGAGTTCTCGAGAAATAGACGAGACATAGGAGTTTGAAGGAACTATATTTCTACTCAAAATGTGCCTATGCTGTTATGTATCACTACGGCGTGTCATGTATTCTGATTCAAATTGTATTATCTTTTAATAAATGACTTTGACTTTTATTTGGCATGATGGGAACTATTAGTGCTTCCAATTGGAAGAAGGAACCCTAATTCCATCATTCTGTCAACAGCAACAACAACAAAATCACTGTCCTTTAGTGGTGCCATCTCCTCCCATGATCCTTTGCTTGTATTTTTTATTTTTGCATGAGACATATGAACACACGATCCATAAAGATAAAGTTGAGTTCTGTTCATGCGATTGCATTGTGAAAGAAACGGTGTGGAATCAATTAGAACATGTAGCACATATACATGTAAGTATCGGTGCGTACTGCAAGATTCTGGAGTCATCAAAATGATAAGAAATTTGGCCCAGTCTTGGTAAAGAACAAGCACTATACACGGAAAGGTGTATATAGGACTACACCAAGATGTGGCATAAAAATTGGGCCTCATTTTTAAGCTGTTACTTGTCATATTTAGAATATGAAGGCATTTGAAGAGCCATGCTTTTCAGGGAACATTTTTTCTCTGATGTTCTTCCACACTTGCATAATAACAATGACAACGTTCACAGATAATTTTCACCTCTCCTCAGAACTCAACCTTCTCTTTAAAGTAACCCCATCCATCTTCCCATGTCTTGCAGCTTTGATGCATGTTTGTATTAACCAGCATATTTGCGGCAGTTGAGCCCCTTGTGAAACATGTAGAATCTCTTTTTTTTCTCATTTTCAATATTAGAGAGAGGATGTACTATCAAATTGTGATGCTTTTTTTCAGATTCATCGTAATTTGTTTTCAGTTTCACCATAATGTAAATTTGGCCTCCTCACAGCAAGATTAAAGATATAGACCGGTAGTGGTAAAATCACGGTGCAAAATATCCATCCAATATTGTTTAAATATTGCCTTCAGAGGTTTAGTTGCAATACTTCAACCTAAATTCGTATAAAAGCAGAAATATATGCCCAAATGTTCAATATTGAAGTGCATTCGAGATATCTATCCAGGCTGGATCGATATGACAATTTATCAAATATATCAATTAGTAGGCGGTTTCCCGGCAAAATTTGTATCATCGCGTATTAGTCAAAACATATTCTGTCACATGATTGGTAAAAAGAGCTTCCATTTCATTTTTTGAGAGGGTGGGGGGGGGGGGGGGGGGGAGAGCGTTTCCCAAATTGGTCTATATCTTTAATCTTGACATGAAGAAGTCATTCACAGTTCATAGCATGTATCCGCCACTGAATCACGTGTACTATCTATTTCATGTCTAGTTAAAGTTAGCTGTATTATTACTATTGTGTGATTCTGTTTAAATTGAAGCACCGAAATGCTTATTTGAATCCCGAAAAGTAATGAAGACGATATTATCAGCTCCGAGTTGAAATAGGCCATTTTCGTAATGTAACCAAATTTAATGCATAAGTCTTTGTGAAGTGCCTCGATACAAATTATTTCATTCACCTGGTAAGAATAGTAGTATTTCAATAGACATTATCCAAACTGCTTACATTAGTTGTTGCCAGGTTGGACAAACATTTTGGCTTGACCTGCCTAGCAACACTTGATATATGCAGTTCGCATTCTGACTATTGAATTACTATTATTTTTATCAGGTGAATGAAATAATTTGTATTGAGGCACTTCACAAACACTTGTGCATTAAATTTGGTTACATTAAGAAAATGGTCTATTGAGTTGAAGTCTGCTTTGTTAAAAACAACTTATACTGATTTCCTGTTAACACAATATGTTTCAACAACTTTAGACTTAAGTTTTTTAGTAACAGAGGCAACACTTGATGTCTGTATCCACTATCCATTCATGTTTTTGTGTTTGTTTGGGACTTTTGGGTTTGTTTATCATGTGTACATTTGTGTTTAGTGTTCAGATGGTAACCGTTTGTGTGTGTTTGTCTATTTTGTGATTAAGACTTGTACATTGTGTCCAAAAGCAAGTCCAAGGTATGTTATCCCATGCGTTCCAAATTGCGTCAAAGATTTAAGCGTACCTTGTGATCAAAACAAGTGGCGAGCCCTGCTATGGCTGGTATCATATATATATTTGTATTATGGAAAATGATACTTCATATATTAATTATTTGTAATATTCCATTACAATAGGTGATGCATGGATACTAGGGCGTCATTTCACCTAAGTTCTCAGACATCCCATAGAAACGAGTGTTCATTTCATTTAATACACACGTTTCAGTTGGATGTCTGTGGACCTGCGCATGTGTACAAATACCGTGGACTTGCCCAAATGTGAATGTACAAGATTGAAGAAATTCAAACAATCATAACCTGTGTCCTTACTTGTTAGTACATCCTTCTAGTACAATACAGATAGTATGTGTACAACTAGTAAGCCTTTTTATTCTGCATATTCGTCATATGAATGCATGTTTCTTTGTAACATAGTTTTGATTTCTTTATCATATCTCATATGACATCTAGAATGAATATATCAGTCTTTGAATTGACCCTGAGATGGGGACTGAGAATTTAAAAAAATACCTTAGAAGCAACCAGGAGCGTTAATCTGGCAATGAGATCGTACAGTATCCTAAAGATTTTTTAATAGACCAACACAGTATACCGGTATGCAAAATCAGAAAACTTGCTGGAGACTGCTTAGCACCTACACAGATATGCATGTATGGGACAAGGTGTGGTGATGTGTCAAGTGACAGCCAATCAGATGTGAGCTTTTTTCAGTCAGTAATCCTGAATACTTCTCACTCGTGAAGAGTTTTATTTTTCTGATTACTCGGCAGTTGCAAATCTTATGTCCAGTTGCCTGCAAAAAAATATAACACTCTAAAATTTGTTTTGCATTGAACTCTATGCATATTTATGGGGGCTCTTTTTGGCATTTCGGGAGCAAATTCTTCCTAAGCCCCCTTGTATTTTTTTCACTGGTCCAGTTGCTGAGGCAGATATTTATTCATGGCTTTGAACTTTAAATCAATATATTTTGGTTAATTCTCTGAGGTTTTTGTTTATCATTACCAGAATTCATCACTAACTTTAACTTTAACTTTCATGTGTTATGTCAGCTTCTGCAAAAACTTTTCTTCTTAACCGATATTCATGTGTGAACTGTTCAAGTATTCAATGGCTTGCATCCTGTCTTCCGTTCTTAACAGGCAACATCCCAACGACCGGGGTAGGAAAGGTCGCAGTAGATGATCCCGATATCATAGAAGACAAGACTTACACTGCAGAGGAAGATTTTCCAGTCGGTTTCCAAGTAAGTCAACTTTTCTACAGCTTCCTCCTTGCTATGTATGCAGAAGAACGGTCTGAAATCTTCCATGGCTCGAAAGCCCAAGGGCATGATCTACACGCTCTCAAAAGACCTGTCCTCATCAGACCGAAGTTGCAAAATAACCTGCTATTTGGTTGAGAAAATATCCCGAGAAATCTTTGGCTTGTTTCCAAAATAGCCTGCTATTTGGGAAATAGCAGGCTAATTTGTGCCCCCGTTCGAGCGGGTTATTTTGCAACTTTGGTCTGATGAGGACAGGCCTAAAGACTGCTAAGAATTGAAGTCGTCTGTTGAGAGCCGAAAGGGCCTTAACTCCTATACCTCAACACAGAGTTGACATCCTTTTTGATTCTCAGTGGATTAACTATTGAGCGATATCAAAACTTATTGTGTATACTGATTGCACACTTTAATAGGCCATGCCTATAAATGTATTTCTTACAAGTTTATTAAGTCTTGTCCCTTTTATGAATGATTTAGAAAGGCTGTAAAATGGCGTTGGAAAGCTTAAAAAGAAGAACTTGTAATTTGAATAAAATATAATATGATAATCACAAGAAAATTGTCAGAAGAAACTCTTACTCTATTGAATCCAAGAGTTTCTCTGAATGAAACAGATATCTTTACACTGATGATTGTATAAGATGAGAAAGTAAAAAAATTGTCAATTATAGAGAATATAACTGGCATTTTCAATGTGGTTAATCTTGAGTTATATCAGGCTAAGGTCTCAACAGAGTGATACAGAATATGTGATGAAAACCCCTCTCCCTCCCCCCAAATAGGAGAAAAAAACATTTAAAGCCACACTGTCCTACTGAGCTGATGAGATAACCACCTGTCACAGTGACCTCGCTGGCTTGCTGGGTGGTCTAATCCCTTCTGGCTGAACTAGTACAGCCGGCCTTTAAAACAACATATAATGAGAATTTTGTCATGCTTTGCAGCTGGATACAGACACCGGTGATATCGTCATGCTCGAAGGCACCCCGGCCGGTGTCTACACCATGCAAGTCCGTGTTTCAGACGGCGGCGAATACGATGACGTCGTCTCAACGGTCATAGTGACGGTCAAGGACATCCCGCAGGAGGCCGTCTTCAGCTCAGGGTCCATCCGGTTCTCCGGCACGACGGCGGAGGAGCTGATCGATCCCAACGCCGAGGGGGTCAGCAAGCTGGACAGCCTCAAGGTCATCCTGGCCGAGGCTGTGGGAGCCCAGCTGGAGAACTTTGATATCTTCAGCGTGCTGAACGTGGAGGGTATGGAGAGGACGGTGGATATCCGCTACGCTGCTCACGGATCACCCTACTACCCCGCGGACAAGCTGGATCTGGCTGCGCTCTCTGTGTCGGATCAGGTAGGAACTTGTTTCAAATTACTTTCAGGTTGTGAGGTGTGATGTAGTGAATAGACCAGTTTACTGACATATTCAAAGTTATGGATGTTTCTTTCCTGGGGACCTAGTGAAGAGTTATTCTATTAACCTGTTATTAATAAATGAACTAAAATACTTGGAATCCAGTCTTCATAAATTACTTGTAGGTATGTCGGGCAAGCTTTGAGGGTGTTAACTTAACAATGCAGCTAAAACAAAATACAATTTCATGCTTATAGATTTCTACAGGTTAATTCCTATATAAAAGAAAAAATATAATGTACTATGATATGATATTAATAACTTAAATTCAAAATTAGTGTTCATTGAGTGTTCATAGCTCATAACACTGGGTAATTTATAGAACGCCAAATGACCAAATACCTTGGACTTTATTACGAGAAATATCCCCATAATCATGTTACTGAATTGTTAAATGTCTCAAACTCATGATCGTAGCCTTCGTAGTACACAAGACACATTTATGTTGCAAATACCCCCATATAAAACCAAAGTAACCCTCAGAGATCAGTGATTTCTTTGTGCTGCCCCTAGATTATGGAATAGATTACCACTAGAAATAAGGAAAGCTCCATCACTAGAAAATTGTAAATCAAGACTGAAAACTCACTTGTTCATGTAATATATATAGCACAGCATTTATTAGCTCTTGCAGTGCAGTAGAATATATCCACATAGTTATTGCGCTTTACAAACGAATATATTATTATTATAAGTTTCACCTATATGCCTCCTACAGATCGCTGCCCTAGGATTGGACATTGCCCAGCTCCCTGTTGACCTGTGTGTGAAGGAGAACGTCTGCGAGTCGTCCTGCACCAATGTCCTGGTGGTGGATCCCACACCCACCGTGGTGGACTCTGGCTCCGCCTCTTTCGTGGCAATCACGTCCGTACTGCAGGCACAGTGTATATGCGGCGCCAGGACAGAAGCTCCAGGTTCTTGTGATTCCAACCCCTGCCTCAATGGAGGCACGTGTGTCGATGTCCATGGTGGAACTTACAAGTGAGTTTGAATTGGGGAATCCCCCATCTTCCTCCCTTGTTTACCACTAAATATGCATCATGTGGTATGTAAAAAAGAATGCTGAAGTTTTAAACCTCATGTTTATGACTGAAATTACACAAACCATATTTTTTCTCTCCATAATGTTAACAGAGAGTCACTGAAAATATATGTACTTTGCAGTTTTTTTGTTGCTTAGAGCTTACAAGACCATTGGATCGGTCGTAAGGATTGGCTTGAAGTAAGAGGGGAAATGAGATCACCCTACTTTCTTGTGATGTCCTTCATACGGCTATGGACAGGACATTCAGTTGTCTAACTCTTACATGTCTTATTAGTTTTGGAGATTTCTTTTTGAGAAGAACTGGCGAAGAATGTAATTCCTGCGAACAATCGAAAAACATATCCACTAAAACCTGTGATGCCTTTGTCCCTGTGTCTAGATGCGAGTGTCCTTACCTGTTTGACGGACCAAACTGCCAGCAGACCAAGCGTAGCTTCGACGACGGCTACGCCACCTTCTCCACCCTGAGGCAGTGCGAGGAGACCAGCCTGTCCATCGAGTTCATCACAGAGACTCCCAGCGGTACCCTGTTGTACAACGGTCCCATCCAACCCATCGAGGGTGACGATGCCATCGATATGATCCTTCTGGAGCTGGCGAATGGCAAGGCCAAGCTCACCATCAACCTGGGATCGATTGATGGAACCAACCTTAGCCTGGAGCTGGAGGTGCCTAAGGATAACCTGGGAGATGGCCAATGGCATCGTATTGATGTATACCGCAATGGAAGGGTAAGGACTGCTCCCATCCTATCACTTGTAGGGCAAGGTGGTCAGATGTCCTTTGGCAAGATATTAATCTACATTTGCCACTCTCCACCCAGGTGGTAAATGGGTACCGGTAGGAAGCAATTCCTTGAATGCTGTTAGCGCCGAAATCGGCTGCCTACCTGAGCGGGGGTTATAGTTGGAGCGCCTTGAGCACCATGCATGGTGGATATGTGCAATATATAAATATTATTATTGTTATTATTATTATCCCATAGGAAGTGAGAGGGCTAAAGTTATCACTAAAGGCTCGTTCAGATATCAGACCTGCCAACCAGTACGATTTAGTCGTATTTAGTACGATTTTTAGAAGCAAATACGACAGTACGATTTTCCTTAATAAAATACGATTTTCAAAAAAAAAAATTAAATTAATACTTTGTGTGTGCGTCCGCCATTTTCAATGGCAAAATGTCCATTCTGTCCTGTAAAGTATCCTACAAGCATCTCACATCGGCAATTTGGGGATGTTCATTGATTCATCGAACACACCAGTCATGACGAAATCATGCATATTCAACCAATGATCAATAATAACAATTCTTCCTGTAGGTAGAAACTGTAAGAGGCATTGATTCGCGTAACAATCCGTGTTTATTTTCAAGAATACAACTTTTGTCAGTAAAATACAACTTTTGGGACTAAAGAATACAGTTTTTGAACTCCAGAGGTTGGCAGGTCTGAGATATGATGCATTGATGTAAATGAATGGCAACTGCGCACAACAAGGTCCTGCCCATATTCACTTAGCTCTGTGTTGAACGATACAGAAATGTGACATATCTGAACGAGGCCTAATGACAATATTCCCTACATTGATGTATCTGTAAAACATGTGGGGAAATGTGAGTGGTTGGTGCAGTAAGCCCTGGTTCATTTTGTTCTCCAGAGATGAGTGAGACTCAAAGGCCATGATATCAATTTGGAAGCTTAGTTGTGATATATTACATGACTTCAAGAACCTTCAAACGAGTCACAATTATGCCCTTGTGAATGAATAGTCAATTATAATACACTTATTCCAAATTTTCAGAACATGAAATATGAAACAATCACGCATTCTGACACTTTTTGTGCCTTGTGATTTTTTGATTGGTCCACGTCTAGTTTGTTGAGATGACAGTAGACCGATGTGAGGATGCACCCTTCGCAGAAACCTCATCCTCATCGACACTAGATACCTCCAACTGTCGTCGCAGTGGAGAAACACCAGGCGAAAACAAGTAAGCTTTTTAAAAACTTTGATACACTTTTTCTATAGTTAGCAATCATATCTACCGTAAATCTCTGTGTATAATACGCACTTTTTTGCCGCCGAAAAAAATTAAGTCGGGGGAACATTTTTTTGTACACAGGTACAAAAAAAGTTTCGATTTATGCCCCTCCACCTGGCGCTATGCCTGGCAATGTCTCCCAGCTCTGTAATCGGTGTGTTGACTCACCACTCGGAAACTACAACAACACTCAAATTTGTCTTGTCATCTTGGTTTGAAAGTAATCTTTCTAATAGATCTCAATATGTAGTTTATAATAATAATTCCTCAAATTTTTACTTCTATTACACATGGCGTACCGCAAGGTTCTATCCTTGGTACTCTACTGTTTTTAATTTACATTAATGATATCTTACACATTTTTCTTAAAACGACATTGTACCTCGATGTTAAAAGAAAGTCCTTCCCCGCGTGGGTTTTCGGCCAAAAAAACACAACAAAAAAAAAACAAAAAAAAAAAAAATAGGGGTGCGCCTTATACACAGGTGCGTCTTATACACGGAGATTTATGGTACTATTAAAAAGTAATAATCATCTGTTGAAAGCCTGAAGGGTGTTAATTCTGTATTACCGGTAAAGTATAGGACCTAATGCCCTTCTTGCTCTCTACAGACAATTTTTTTTTTTTTTTAAACATTCAGGGGCCCCTTGCATAAATTTGTATTTTATCTGCAATTCAAAATTAAACAGGGCTTAATTTTTCACCAGTAAGGATTGCGTATTTAGGGCTTGTTTTAATGCAACTTTTTATGTATGTGGTGTGTTTTTTACTGCGAGCATCCTCAGAATGAATTTGGACTGAAAGTTTCAGGAGTCATACTGTGAAGGTAACGTGTTTCAGTCTTATTTTCAGACTAATTGAGGAAAACCAACTGGTATCCTCGAAAAGAGCATTTTTATAAGTCAATTGTATTAATCAGATTAATCTTTTCATGGAATAGAAAATGAAATCACGTTTACACTTTCCAGTCAGAACCCATTGTTGCCCTTGGTCAAACTTCCAGTGATGTATAAATCGCTTGATTCTCTCAGATTCCCGACACACTTGTCTTCCAATGAAATGCAAACCGCTTGATTTTCTCAGATTCCTAAATGTAAACACACCTCTTTTTAATGATATGTGAAATGCTTGATTTTCTCAGATTCCTGAATGTGAGCACACCTCTTTTTAATGATATGTGAAATGCTTGATTTTCTCAGATTCCTGAATGTGAGCACACCTCTTTTTAATGATATGTGAAATGCTTGATTTTCTCAGATTCCTGAATGTGAGCACACCTCTTTTTAATGATATATGAAATGCTTGATTTTCTCAGATTCCTGAAGGTAAACACACCTCTTTTTAATGATATATGAAATGCTGGATTTCCTCAGATTCACGAATGTAAACAAACCTCTTTTTTAATAATGATATATTAAATGATTGATTTTCTCAGGTTCCTGAATGTAAACACACCTCTTTTCCTGGGAGGCATGAGTCCTGATTACACCGTGCCCGTCGCCGTCCCGGGAGGATTCGATGGCTGCATCAAGAACCTCGTCTCCGATGGTTTCCTCTACGACCTCGCCGATCCTGGAATATTTGCCAAGAGTGACTCGGGATGCTCGCGTACCGATGGACGGTGCACGGTAGACGGCGAACCTGTCTGTGAAAACGGAATCTGTGAGGCGGATCTTGGCAGTTTCGTCTGCATCTGTTTCCCTGGCTTCAACGGACAATTCTGCAGTATAGGTGAGTTGTTGGCTATTGGCGTGAGAGTTGCATTTGATCCACATTGATCGCATGTACTTCAGTTAATCACACACTTTCTCTGTAGTTTAGGTTGCAATCGAACCATTGCTCCTGCATGACTTTGCTTTGGATACCTACTTGACCTACCAGCTTTTCAAATACATCCCTTTCTTTACTGTTGGAACATCTTTTCCACTTTTTTAGCATCCTCCAGTGCTGCCCCGGTACGACTTAGCAACAGATAGCTACATAACGTACCAGCTCCAAGACAGCACCTTGTACAACGATGCCTGATCCTCTGCTAGATGATGGTCAGGTTAACTAACACAAGGGATTTTAAAATACATCACTTTCTTTACTGTTGGAACACCTTGTCCACTTTTTTATCATCATCCAGTGCTGCCCCCGTACGATTTAGCAACGGAAAGCTACATAACGTACAAGCTCCAAGACAGCACCTTGTACAACGATGCCCGATCCTCTGTTAGATTATGGTCGGTTAACACACACATGGGATTTTTTTTAATGATTTATTTTCTTTTATTTTTGGAACACTTTGATCACTTTTTTAAAATCTCCATCCAGTGCTGCCTCCGTATGACTTTGCAACGGATAGCTACATGTACATAACGTACCAGCTTTTAGACAGCTCCTTGTTCAACGATGTCTGATCCTCCGCCAGATAATGGATGGTTATCAAACACATGGGATTTTTTTTTTAAATGTATTTATTTTCTTTACTGTTGGAACACCTTTTCCTCTTTTTTTATCATCATCCGTACGAATGTCCAAATGTCAACTTTTTTAGCATCATCGAGAGCTGCCCCTGTACGACTTAGCAACGAAAAGCTACATAACCTACGAGCTCCTAGACAGGTCCTTGTACAGCGATGCCTAATCCTCTGCTAGATAATGGTCGGTTATCAAACACATGGGATATTTATTAATGTATTTATTTTCTTTAATGTTGGAACACTTTGATCATTTTTTTAAATCTGCGACTTTTTAGTACTGCCTCCATATGACTTTGCAACGGATAGCTACATAACCTACGAGCTCATAGACAGCACCTTGTACGACGATGCCAGATCCTCTAACTACCATATCATGGTGAGGTCAAGACAAGAGAATGGACTCATCTGGTCAGTCTCCAGTGCTAACACCTATGAATACATTAGAATGGAGGTGAGCTTCTTTCCAGTTATGATAACAAATCTAGCGATAAAGATGGTATACGTTGTTGTATTGTATAGAGCACTTATTGGATAACTCCCTTCAGTCCTGGGGGGTGTTTCACAAAGATCCTAAGTTGGACTTAAAAATTATGGAAAGCCATTAGCATCCTTGAAAAAAAATTGTTAAAGTTATTTTAAAAGGCATAAAATGTGGATTCAAATCATTCATATTTCTATTATCAAGAAGATTTCATGTTCTTAATGTGGAATTAATAAAAAGTCTAAAATACTTCAATTTTCGCTTCTTAATATATTTTTTTAACTGCTACAAATGGCTCTCCATAATTTTTAAGTCCAACTTAGAGTTAAGTTCTACTTAGGATCTTTGTGAAACACCCCCCTGGTCTGTGGATTGAAAGACGATTCCACTCCTGCTATCCACATCCTGTGCACTGAGGACAATTGCTTTGGGCTTTATTTCATCAAGGATTAAAGGTCAGGTTTGGGTTGCAGTTGGGTATTCAATTAGGTTTTGGGTTATTAGGTTAGATGTACATGTACCTGGTAATAGTCCAGTGTTACAGTTGGAAATTCAGTCAGTGTGATATATTGACTGCAAAGGGGGTGTTTAACAAAGTTCTTAAGTTGAACTTATCTTTAAGTTGGACTTATCTTTAAGTTGGACTTAAATTATCGAGAGCCATTTGTAGCCTTTAAAAAAATATATTCAAAAGCGATAAATTCAAGTATTTTAGACTTTTCATAAATTCCACATCAAGAACATGAAATCTCCTTGACAATAGAAAATATGAATGATTTGAATCAACATTTTATGCCTTTTAAAATAACTTTTACAAAATATTTTCAAAGATGCTAACAGCTTTCCATGAATGTTAAGTCCAACTTAGAGATAAGTTCAACTTAGGATCTTTGTGAAACACCCCCAGGACTATTGTTTCCCCTAGGATGTGTCATGAAGCTTCTCCATTACCTTGGCAGTGTTCCAGTCAGTCAAGGTTTGATAGGCACAGACATGTCAATTCAAAACATGATGATGGAGCGAGAGACATTGTAGACAAAATACCTTGCTATTTACTAAGCAGAGTACCATTGTATATACAGTCAAACCTGCTTTAGTGACCACCTGTCTACAAAGACCACCTGTCTACATCAAGCACATTTTTTGTTTCCCTTGAAAACGGTTTCTCATTGAAACATGTACTAAAGGAACCTGTCTACAACAAGCACATTTTTTGTTTTCCTCTGGCGGTCGCTGTAAACAGGTTTGACTGTATATGAAAGTCTTTGGTAATGGGAGACCCCAAAGTAGCTGAATATTTGTGTGAAATCTTGTTCACAAAGGCTATCAGCTTTCTACTACTCAACAATGAAAAGAAAAAGAATCTAATCATCCATCCTTCCCCCTTATGTCATCTCTAATAGATGGTTGCTGGAGAACTCAAAGCCGACTGGCATCTCGGAGATAAACCTGTGTCTGTCACCATGGTCAACTTCAGCCTCAACGACGGGGCGTGGCACGCCATCAACTTTGATCGTTATGACTCCGTGGTGACCATCAAGATTGATGGAGGGGGCGGAGTCAAGGAGATCCAGAACAGGGAAAGTGAATACTCTGGATTGGACATTGACAGCAACTCCCTGGTCATCGGAGCATTTGTGGACCTCAACACTGTGACGGACGACTTCATGGGTAGGGCCAAGTTCTAGAGTTATTCTTTTGTTATTCTGCACTAGAAGAACTTCACTTGAAAAAAAGTATTAATGCAATATCATGCAAGCACGTGCTAGGACAGTCATATTAATGAATTGACACAGCTTGTCCTGCATAGAAGTTGAGTTTCAAAGTCTTAGGGTTAATCATGTGCACTCATGGAATAAATTTTAAAATAATTTCTCCTTTTTCTTACCTCAATGAAATATTCTTTATTATTGTCATACTTTCAATACTTTCAGTAGCACCCCAAAAGTTCAATCAAGATGATTGGTGGTAAATTTGAGAAACATTCGGTGTCATGACCTTGTGACCATATCCTAAATGTGTAACACTTTCTCTTTGGCAGGCTGTATGAACGACCCTAGGATAGACAACAACTTCCTCGGTATGGAGGGCACCAATACCTACGCCACTGCCACCAAGTCTGCTGGAGTGACAGAAGGTTGTCCCTCGGACGTCTGTGACAGCAACCCTTGTCCTGGACAAGACCTAGTCTGCACGGACTACTGGAGATTCTACGAATGCGAGTAAGTTTGTCTTTTCCTCGATCCCACCGCTGCCACCATTTGAACGATTTTTTTAAGCCTCCGCTGCAAAGTAGCCAGAGGCATTATTTCAGCCAGTTTCTTTTGAAGGTAGTTCCATAACCAGAACTCAAGCTTACCCTTACTGATGCTGTAGACCATCAAAAACTATTTCAATATGATTTTCTTTTTAATCAAAAAATTGTCATAACTAATTTTGTGACATGGAACATTTGCATATCGAGAAATTTCATTTTTTATATGCACGTTGACTTTTCAGTTATGACAGTGATCTCTAGTTCTGGTAGCCAAAAGGAAATTGCAGTGGAATTTGTTGGACATGACCTCTCATTGTATAAAGCTGTACATGTGCCAGATATTTTGATTTTTCATCCATGATTTCCGATTAATTTTTGTGTAATTATAAGAAAGAGTATCCAAATCGGTCATCTTCAATAGGTCAAATCCTACTGCTTGTCTCTGTGTCGCATAGAAGCACACTGCTGATGATAATGTCAGAGGTTTGAAGAAATCCATACTTAAACATTTGCCTATTTCTTTTAAACATTCTAATTACATGAGGAAGTTAACATCTAAAACAGGGATGCAAGTTATTTGTTCATCTCTTGTTTGTTTGTTGTTCTAAATACTCCATTAAAGTAACAAACTTCACTGCAGCGTACAATGATTTATCTGTTACATTTGAACTAAAATAAAAGAAATATGACAAAGTGTTTTGGGATACTGACTCAAAGTACGAATGGACCCTTCAACCCCTCATCTGGTCTATACTTGCTCCACCAGGTGCCCTGTTGGTGAGGAGCTCTCGGGACCACAGACTTGCTTGGCCATCGTCGACTGTGACCCGAACCCCTGCAACAATGGAGGAACATGCACAGAGGGGGTTCCCACCGGCTTCAACTGCACCTGCGCTCCCACGTACTGGGGACCAATATGTGATAACACGTTTGGTGAACAGGGAGCATCACTGGGCATCACTCCCCTGGGCATCATCCTCCTGATCATCTGCATTCTCCTGATCATCAGTAAGTCACTAGAATATAGGCCTTGTATTGGGACTGTCTTACAAAGAGGTGCAATTGTATACAAATAACAAATGAAAAACATTCATTATTTGTTTTATACAACATTGAAGTAGATCTAATAGAATGTTAATATTCAACAAATTCTGCTTATATTAAAGACAAATTAAAGATGGAGTCAGGCCTTCTCAATTACATTCAGATTGCCCTCACGTCAGATGCACGCAGCATATAACAATGGGATACGCGCAAGGCAGAAAGGTACGCAGTCTGCATATAACCAAAAATGCACGCCAGTTTAATAGTACAACGGCGAATAGTACCAAAAATGCACGCCCGTGCAATAATATATCTATCGAATATCATGTGACCAATAATCCTCCAATCAAATGACAAGGATCTACTTAGGTGTTGTATAAATCCAAATTGATCATCAGTAAGTCACTAGAATATAGGCCTTGGGACTGTCTTACAAATAGGTGCAATCGATCCATATTGAGCATATGTTCTTTAATTGAATGTAAGTTTGCAGTCTTCTAAAGTACACAGTTATGGTTGATACCAAGTTGCGATCAATTAGAATCAATCATAGTTCTTATAAGACAGTGCCCTGGTCCCACCTAACCATTTTCATCATAACAAAAACCTAAATCTGAGAGATATTTCTTTGAGTGCATTCGTGTTTTCAACTCAGTTCTCCTCCTTGATACCAAGATGCAATCGATTAGAATCAATCATAGTTCTTATAAGACAGTGCCCTGGTTCCACCTAACCATTTTAATCATAACAAAAACCTAAATCCGAGAGATAAAGCTTTATTTCTATTAATTTGTAATCTTGTTCTCATCTCAGTTCTCCTCCTTGGTTTGGTGCTCTACACCCGACAGCGGGATCGCAAGTCTGCCCTCACTTTCGCCATCGATCCCGAGGACGACATCAGGGAGAACTTCATTAATTACGACGAGGAAGGCGGAGGAGAGGAAGATAACGACGCCTACGATCTCAGCACGTTGCGTAAACCCATAGATGCAATCAGTGCTGGTAGTATAGAGATGAAGCCGGCCATGCCTGTATCGGAGGTACCCGTTGGTAACAGCAGACCATCTGGTAAGTTCTACACTAATTTAGGCTAATACACTAGTCACCAGTGTGTGTATTCAATTCTATACATGAATAATGTCGGTATTTTACCTAGCATTTAGCTTAGCTTAGTAAAATTTCTGAGCCTTATTCAGATCACATCAACATGTACGTACTTTGCTTTGGTAAGCCAACTTTAAAACTTTAAAGCTCATCTGTACTAGTTTATAGGAGGGATTATACATCACTGCATGGTCACTGGACATGTGGTTATCTCATCAACTCAGCTCTCAATTAAGGTAAGAAAAAGAGGATCATGGGGGACCAATGGTCACCAATTAGGCATCGTTTTCTATATAGAGGGAGCAAGTAGCTACAAGTAGTACAGTGTGGCTTTTAGCTAAAATATATAGTGAAAGCCATTGTGATAGCCATTGTGACATCACATAGCCAATCCAAAATCATGCGCGGTTATATTTTGCACACAAGGCTTATGATGACTTGTGTCTCAAACCACATGCCTGCCAATCAAGATCTCCAAAGTAATCGGCTCTAGTCTGCTAGGGAGCTATCTTCAATAAATCAAAACATCAACAGAACACTGTAGCTTGCTAAGTATTTCATGGAAGCCGAAAACTGAGTAAACTGAGTACCTAAACAACAGACATAAGTGCATAACATGGACTTCCAGTGGTCAAGAATCATTTGATTTAAAGTCGGTTTGGTGGTATGAATATCGGTAAGGCTTTCTGGTAAAGGGACAAAAGATTCAAGATTTTTTTATCCTTCATTCTAACTCCTAAACTTTCATTTTCAACATGGAAAAAATGAATTGAAAGGTTTTCAAAATAATGCCTCTCTCTAGACAAATGCTATGTATTTGTATATATTTTTGAATTAATATTCCAGTGCCCCCGTCTTACAAAGAGTTGATATCAATCGCAACTTATTTGGGATTGATATCAACTATGTACATTAGAGATAGGAGACTGCAAACTTTGTAAGACAGGCCCAGACTCAGTAATAAGTTTGAATTAAGAATTATTATGAATCATCTTAGTTGAAATAGGTTAACTCTTTCAACCTCGAATACGATTGTGAGTTAAATAGAGGTGACGAATCATGGTAGATTCCTGAATAATTCATTCACGAGAACTTCATGAGATTTCCTCTTTAAATTTCTCAATGTCTTCTAAATCGCTTTGTCCTTTTTACATCAGGTGTCGATCCCAACGTAGGTGACTTCATCAACGACCGCCTGAAAGGGGCCAACGACGACCCCGAAGGGCCACCGTACGACGAGCCCCACGTCTACGACTTCGAGGGCGACGGGTCGTCGGCCGGCTCCCTCAGCTCCCTCAACAGCAGCAGCACGGGGTCCGAGCAGAACTACGACTACCTCAACGACTGGGGTCCACAGTTCAGGAAGCTAGCCGACATGTACGGCAGCTAGAAGGGGAGGAGGATGGACTGTGTGTGTGTGTGCGTTCTGCAGCATTTGCTCTAGTACTTGATGTTTTAAACTTTCTCTTCGTAAGAATTGGTTTAAACGTGTGATTGATTACAGTTGTCATGTGATAAACCCTTTAGCACCTTCCGATTACTGTCCTTTTCTCACTTGGAGAGTAAATTGGATATTTAAAAAAAAAAATGTAATGCTTCCTGGGAGAAATTTAAAAATATTTGTGGCTGTACTGCCCGGAAAGCAGGAGATGCAGGTTCAAGTCCTGCTGGTTCCAAGATTTTCTCTGACTTGTTTTTCAATACAGATCGATCAATCGATCTTATTTACTGGGTGTAAGCCACAAATATGTTTAAATAAAATTTAAAAATTGGATATTGTTTTGCAAGGTTCTTGGAGGAAGTAAATTTCCACCAACAAAATTTCTGCTTGGTGAAGAATAAACATTGAGATCCCCAAAGGTAAAGCCCATGTGTATTTCATCATAATCATTTGCCACTGCAACAGATACAGGTTTACAGGGAGTATGTGGAGCGTGATATTTAGGTGCTGAAGGGTTAATCACTCTTAAAACATGATAGTTTTAGATGTTTACTTGTACAAGAAATCATTGCTTTCATGTACATTCTAGAAAATTTCTAATCATCGGGGGATAGTTGCTTGACCTGACCATCTAGAACCAATGTGGGTGATAATGTTGTTGTGTAAATGTATTTTAAATTTGATGTTATTTTGTTAAGTGATAAAAAAAATATTTGAGCAAATTTAGAACATCTATGTAATGATAGATTCCTTTCTTCATAAAAAGTTGTTTTTAAAGAAGATCAGTTTAATTGCATTTCTGTGTTAAAATCTGTAATTTTTATTCTTCAATGCAAGTAATTTATGAATGTACTTTTTTCCAAAATACAGTTGCTGTAGTCCTTATACCATATATATGCACTGGAAGCATACTTTTGCAAAAATTATATTATCTTTGTGGCGTTATAGAAATATATGTAAATGAGCATTTTGATAAACTTGATGACAAATGACCGAAAAGCAGTATCAGATTTATAAAAAAAAAAATTGAAAATCCTGTTCAGAATAAATGATACAAATTCAATTACACCAAAGAAATGCCAAAATTAAATATTTTTAGTAGCTAAAATTTGTTTAATGAAGAAAACAAGTAGAAAGCTTTAATCCTCCTTTTTTTATAAATATGAAACTGAATTGGATGTAAATAGTATGATTTCAGTACTGATATTTTAAAGCATGTATAGCTGCTAAGAAAAAAAAGAAAAAAATTGGACAGCCTTTTGCAATCTGTCAAGCAATCAAGCATTTTTAGAAATATTTTGTCATGTATGTTTGGGAATTTGAATAGTTTGTTTGCATGGCATATGCATGGCGGTTTATGAAGTTTGAAGTAAATGGTAATTAGAACACAGTCGTAAATCTTGTTTCTGTGTGTTCCAATTGTCATAAAAAATATGCATTGTGATTTTTTTTTTTATAGAAGTAATTGTCTGGATTGTTTGATCATGCACTGTGATAGCTTGTGTACATTTAGAAATTGTGAACCTATTTTCTACACAGAGATGGAAGCTCCAGAAGAGTGGTCATCAAGTTTTACAGATTCTTTTTTTAATTCGGTACATCATCTCGTCAGTCGCTTCATTGCTGTCACGCCAGTAGTACTAGTCAGCAAAGCGCGTGTTTTGATGCTTGAATCAGTTATTCTTAGAAACTGCCAATTTAAGACCATAACTTGAAAGAGAACTCTCACATTGCTTCTTATAATCCTGAATTCATTTGATTAATGCAGTAAAGATGCTGGTGGAAGATTACTCTTTTTGTGTTGTGTTGAGTGAAAATATTTTGAAATTGTTTAACTGAAAAGGCGAAGAAATTCGTGAATTCAAACAGTAACTGCGTGATTATAATGTTATTTGCTATGTGCAGAGACTGATAAAAAAATTCTTTGAAATCGAACCCTTTTTTAAACCGGTAATTGATTCAGTAAACAATATTGCAGTGCCTTTTACAGCTTTTAATGCTAATGATAACTATTCGTTTTTAAAAACTGTATTAACACTTATTGCATTTGAAATACCAAATACATGTATATTCATGTGCACATGCCAAGGTACACATTCAATTGTAAATATGCAGCAAGTATTCAAGAAATATTCTCACGCACTCATGTATTCAATTGTTTTTGCTTTCATTCACAGGAAAATATTCACATTTTTCACTTTAAATTGTTTGTGTTTAGGGGCCTGAAATACTTAATTGGAATAACAAGGATTTTGTATGAAAAACAATTATTAAGGAAACAGCTCCAGTAACAAATTTATATTTTTTGTTTATAATTGTAATGCCTGTGTAATTTGCAAGTAGTCAATTTTCTTATGTTAAAATCGATTTTACTTTTGTGTGTGTATTTATGATGTTAATTTATCATTTTATTTCATCAGTGCTCTTTAAGGGGACCTGTTATCCAAACAATCATTTCTATATCGTGAATATCAAAAGGAACCAAAATCAATTTCATTCTTCCCCAAACCATATAAAACATACATATGGTTAAAGAACATAAAAGGGGAAATATATGTTTGTTATTTTAAAGCCTGCATTGAAGTAAGAGGAGTTTCCATGTGTGTCAACTTTAACTCCTTGTCTACTCCCAGGCTGCTTTTATCTTCATAAATAGTCACAATTGTGATATTAAACTTGTAATATCTGTTTTACATAAGGATATTTACTCTGATTTTGTGAATATTCAATACCACAATGGAACCCAAATGTACGGACTATTTGTATCACTGATTTGGGTGACAGGTTCCCTTTAGATTACTGAGATAATATTCTGATAATCTATTTAAGATTTATGTATATACTTTGTACATGATATGGTTAAACCACCAAAGCAAGTTTGATAAGAAATGATGTATACAATCAAATTCATTCTGTGTTTTCATTACTTCTTCCTAAGTAGCTTAACAGCCCAGCTTTTCCATGATAGTTTAAAAAATTACACACTAGCTCTTCCTGTAGCAGCAGTATTCTCACAGAGATTAAAGTTTCATATTTTGCAAAAGTTTACTATTGTACATAAAGGTAGGTCTTAGATGTGATGTTTGTATATCTTCAAATCTTGGAAAGGAAATTGTACAAGTTTTATGTTCTTGATTGTGTAGTATTTTAGCCCTTTGACTTTGTTTTTATTGTCTTTTGAAAGCCAAAAAGGATGTTAACTCTGTATTGAAATATATGACTTATTGCCCCTCTAGCTCTTAATAAAACATTGTATTCCTTGCCTGATGAAAACATTTTAATTACGATTGTTAATGTTTTTAAATTCAACTTCAAATTAAGCGTTTACTTAAAAATGGGCAAAATAGATCCACACAAATGTATTTACTTTGTAAGGCTTTTACCTACAGAGGATAGCAGATTTTGTCACAGGCGGTAAAAACTAGCCGCAGGAGGGGGCAATGACAGCCCCCATTTTGAAGAGAATGCTATTATTTGTAGGGGAGAAGCCTTCCGAGGTAACCCAAAAATAATTACGTCAACAGAAAAATTGTTCTGATCTAATGTACTGTTCAGATGTACTTAGTAGTAACAAATACTAAATACACGTTAAATTTTCCACGACTTGAATTCTTGAAACTTTTTGAAAATTCTGTGATAAGATTTTTTCTTCATAACTTGGTCACATACTTTAAAATCCTATTTAGATCTTTATTTATCAGCACTATGTAATTGATTAATTTATTGATGCCCCTGTGCTTTGTTTTATATGATATCAGTACTTCTCCAAGTCTGTAGTTAGGAACTGTCTTTGAACAAGAGACTTATTGTAAATTTCTAGAGAAATTTCTATGTGCGTTTCATTCTCTGTATTTTCAGTCGGTGTCATAAATTGGGCTTTTTGCTAGTACACTGCATCTAAATGGCGTAGTTGTAGACAAAAAAATTGCCGCTTGTTTTTACATTTTTCATGCAGGTTTGAAATAAATCCATTAGAAATATTAAAAAACAGGTTGTTTTTTGTTGTGATTATGTTGGACAGAATCGATTGCTAGAGATAAAGAAATTAAGGAAGGCTAAAGAGAGGGACAGATGTATAGGGAGAGGACAAAAAGTAGATTACAGAAGGAAGACAGAAGAAGAAGAAGAGGAAGAGACATGAGAAAAGGGAGGAGGGAGAGAAAGGGGAGGAGACTAGTAGAGATATGAAGGGAGGTAGTAAGAGAGGGAGGGAGAGGGTGTTAAAAATGTCAATTTTTTATTTTTAATCCGTTGAAATTTGATTTAAAGGATTTGTTGCAGAAGACGCTACACAAAATAATGTCATAGATAAGAAGGCATTTGCGGTCAGAAAACAGAACTCGACTATCCCTTTAAACAAGACCAAATAACCTATGTTTTATCTTTTTTTAGGATAAATGATATTTCCATAAATATGAGCGATTTTGGGGCTGACATGCCAAGACAAAAGGTCACATGACATTGTAACTATACGTCCGATTTTCAAAAAAATTGTTTTAAAAGATGCGTAAGACTCGAAAGAAAAAAGTCCTGAAAGGAAAACTTGATATCTGCCGCGGTTCTGGAGTAGTTGCTATATTACTACAGGAGGGGGGGGGGGGGGGGGGGTTAAACCAGCATCAACATGACTAAAACGAACTACCACTTTTTTGCTATGATGCATGACAAGTGTTTTATTGCAATGAAAATGTGAAAACTTCTTTGCAATTGGACGTAAGTTACAAAAAATTGACAACAAAATTAGTTTATGAATTTTAAAGATTTTAAATATTCTGAATCTAAACTAATCCCTAATTCTAGGATACTGGTGTATTTGTTGATACCCATTATTTTTTTAATCTTGATAAGTTTTATTGGTCAGAAAACACAATGATTTACAAAATATGCGTTACATCGTTTTGCACAAAAATAATGAATAATCATATTGTTTCACACTTACAATCTTGCGGTTTCACATTTCAGTGTAACATTAAAAAACATAGCATATTACTTCTGTATACCCCGGCCGCACAGACGATACGACCACCAGACCGACACTAAATGGAAAGAGAGAGGCCAAGAAGTAAAGAACATTTATAGCCCTCTCTCCCCCGCCGGTCCGTAGTCGGCCTGGCTGCACCGCCGGGGCATAACGCATGATATAATCAATTATGGCAAATTATGGCAAATTATGGCAATTATGGCATGATACCCATTATGGCAAAACATCAAATACGCTTGTATACACTTAAAGTACGATTACTACATTGTCTAATAAACATTTGAGAAATTTACAAAAACTAATTTTATAACCAGTAACTAATAAAAAAAAAAGGAAAAAATCAATCAGGAAAAACTCTGGAAAACCTTTGGATCAACTTTTCCAAAATAGACATGTCACAAATCATTTCTATATCCATAATATGATACCAAATAGATGATTTTAAGTAGTAGGCGTAAGTGTAGAATGGTAATTGGTAATTAGTGACAATTATACTAAAGCACTCAACCAATGTATGCAAAACAGACGCATACAAAATAAAAACAAAACTAAGAGTGGTACCAGAATGAGATGATTTCTGTGACATACAGCAATTATTTATTGTAACATATCTGTATTATTATTCAATAAAACGTTACACATTAGAGCATTTGTTTCAAAGAATACAAACATTTACAGTTAAGTTTCATAAACAACATGACGACATAATACAGAAATATGAGAACAGATAATAAATTGCAATAAGAATGTTTAATAATTTCTACTATGTTCGTAAATTGCATACAGGGGGAAAAAAGACGTTATATTTTATACACGCAGGAATATATAATTCTCAAAACATAAGAGCAATCAAAATATATGAATATGTAGTTACATGGTTGGTTAGTGTAAATTAGGACAGATAAATAGTAGTATACTATCACGCGCAGCTGCAGTAGTCACAGCAGCAGATTATTATAGCAATATCTGTATGTGTGACTGTGAGCTTAATCAACTCGGAAGGACAGCAAACTGTCACCCTTAGACAGTCGTATAAATTTACTTTAAAAAAAATACTATCGGTCTATTCAATCACTCGAGCAGACCTGAAAGGATAACTTAAGCTCGTTTTGATGAAAATGATTTCATTCCAGTTTATGTCGGTCATGATGTTCTCCTTTTGCCATACGGAAGAGTTTACTAACCAACGTAAATTCTGAAAATGTTCAAATTATGCAAATAGCATCTTCCATTTTATAAAATTCACATTTTCCAATATTTGCACCATCTAAAGTATATTTGATAGTAAACAGTAAGTAAGTCAAAATGAAAATATCAATTTAATATTGTTTTTAATGGGAGCAAATTTGCATATACAGATGCATTTCTGTAGAGAAGACTAAATTCCTTTTTCTTTATACGAGATGCTTGCGTTCAATGTGTCTGCCATGCTTACTGATATTGAGACCATAAATTTGGACACTTGAATTAGTAGTATTTCGATCGGAAATTACGGTAGATGAAAAAATATGAAAATATGATTTTCCTTTTGAGATATTTGCTGCACAAGATTTGCTGCACGGAGAGGACCTAAAGCCGTCGGTCCTCTGATTGCTTACAAGCATTTATGCTTTCTTAGCAGTCAGGTAAAATAACCACCACTACCACTACATAAATCACAATTTTGAAAGGGGTGGTATACTAGCTACCTCCTTTACATCCGTTTCCTTCTTTTAAAGACAACTCTCCCTGTTTAGTATTTACCTCTAATTTGCTGACTTTGAGTCTAAATTTGTGATATAAAAGACAAGCACATCTTGTATTTGATTTGATTTGATTTGATTTCTGCATATTTCCAAATACAATAACTGAATAACAGAGTACATATAAATGTAAAGTTAATACAAATTATACAAACAAATTCAAAAATTAAACTTTAATTGGAAAGACTTTTTAATTCAATAACTAAACCTTTACTTTTTCCATGAGGGAAAATCATAGCCGAGAAGGTAAAAATTACATTTGGTGAAAAATATACTCATTTGTTTAAAAATAATAAGATATCGCGGTTGAAAAAAGCTTGGTGCATGAGACATGTACAACTCCAAGAAAATGTCATGCTAAAAGGCATTACAACTTGCCAAGAAATCTTCATTTATATTTTTATCTCTTGTACACGTTCGTGAGATTTATTGTACATCAAAAGGCAGGAATTCATCTTGTTTTTCAGAATATGATTCCACACCATTTCTTTCACAATGCAAATGCATGACTAGAAATCAACTTTATCTTTACGCAAGAAAAAATACAGAAAGTAATAAATGTTTCTTAATTAATGAACAAAAAAGTACTGATCCAATTAAAATTTCAAATGCTTTCAATGAGTACTATATAGATGTAGTATACATAAGTATCAAATTGAAATAAATAAACCAAAGCTGGAGAAGGGGCTTGAAGATCCCCCCCCCCCCAACATTGTTGATGTTCTTCAAATAAAACACAATAATATATTCAAATAAGACTCAAAACATATATTTTTTATTTTATATATTCACTAAAATATATTCAATGGAAATTCTAGGTTCGTAGGAAACTAAATATTTATATATTTTTGTATTTATTTATTGATATATTCATTATTTTCAATAAAATATGTTCAAATTAAATTCTAGGTTCGTAGAAAACTAAATATTATATTTCTTCGTATCTATTTATCGATATATTCAATATATTCACCAAAATATATTCAAATTAAATTCTAGGTTCGTAGAAAACTAAAAATGTAAATATTTCCGTATTTCAGAGCATCAGATGGATATATTCAATAAACTATATTCAAATTAAATTCTAGGTTCGTAGAAAACTAAAAATGTAAATATTTCCGTATTTCAGAGCATCAAATGGATATATTCAATAAACTATATTGAAATTAAATTCTAGGTTTGTAGAAAACTACATATTTATATATTTCATATATTTCAGAGCATTAGAGAGATTTGCATGGCTTAGACCAGACAAGTTAAGGCTTAAGTAGCTGTCACATAGTGCCGGCTAAGCCTACCGTGTGTCACCATGTCGTTAATTTCTGATCTGGTTGTATAGATCAAAGAAATTTAATGCCTGAGGCCCCTGAAAGCTCATGGGTTTTGGCACTTTCAGGCATGAAAGGGTACCAAGAGACCTAAAATTAAGAATTTTTAATGCTTAAGATCAGATTTCTTTTTCAAAAAATATATAAAAATTAAAAAGAATAAAAAGAATAAACAAAAATAATGGAAATTGCAGGATGCAGGATGTCCCAGAGTACGGGATTGTCCCGGAAAAACCGGGAAACTTATGGCTGGTGCCACCTGCAGCAGAGGGGAAAAGAGAGAGAAAACACACGTTATATTATCATCATACAGTTGTGTGTTTGAAGTTGGGACAAAAAAAAAGGATTCCACCCTACCCACCCTAGGTCTAGAACATGTATATATCTGAAACAGATTGCAAAAGAATATTCATCATGACAAACTGTTGGAATCTGCTCACAATTTTCGCTGATAATATATAAGTGTGTCCATTTCATTTCTTCTTATCATCATCTCTTGGGGCGTTTCATAAAGCTGTGCATGAAGTTACAAATGACTTTACCAATGATTTGAATATGAAGAGCCAATGGGATGCCCAAAGTTTTACCTGACTTTTTATTAAAGTGTGACTGTATTTCCCATAATCTCAATTAAATTGTAGCCAAAAATATACTTTTGATTTGTTAATAATGATAAGGTTTATCTACATCTGCATATTACAACTTTAACTTCTGCAATCAAAAGGATTTGATATCCCCATTTAACTCTTCATATTCCAGTCATGCGTAAAGTCGTACGTAACTTTACGCACAGCTTTATGAAACACCCCCCTGTTCTCCTTTTCTTTCCATTTTCCTTTATTTCTCTGAAAGCCCTACAAACCAGTTCCTTCTGACAAAAGAAGCTTCTTAATAACCCATTCCACATGGAGTTTTCAATTGCTTTCAATTATAAATAATATTGAAATGATTCAAAATGGTATTTGATAACAAAACTTCATAACTCAACTAATGTTTGACCTTTCTCAATTACAAATAAATTTATTAGCAGCATTTTACATTTTACTGATGTAAGAACAATAATCTCTCTCTCTCTCTCTTCTCCTCCTCCTCCTCCTCCTCTCTTTCTCTCTGACACACACACATACACACTACCCTCCTCTCCTTCTTTCTCTATCTCATTCTTACCTATCTCTCTCTCTCTCTCTTGCTCTCACTTCTACTTCTACTTCTTCTTCATCATCTCTCCTCCCATCCCCCCCTCTCTCTCTCACACTATTCCCCCTCTTCCTCTCCCTTTCCCACTCTTACCCCTCTCTCTCAAATCACTCTCACACTCTCTTCCTCCCTTCTTCTCTCTCTCTCTCTCTCCAATCCCTCTCTTGCTTGCTCTCACTTTTTCTTCTTCTTCTTCCTTCTCCTTTTTCTTCTTCTTCTTTCTTCTCCTTTTTCTCCTCTTTCCTCCCATCTCTCTCTCTCTCTCTCTCTCTCTCTCTCACACACACACACACACACACACACACTCTTCCCCTCCTTCTTTCTCTCTCTCTTTCTCACTCTTACCTCTCTCTTTCTCTCTCTCTCTCTCTCTCTCTCTCTGTCTCGCTGTCTTACCTGTGCAGCATATTCCCACATTTCTCTTCTTTCCAACATCATCCTCTTGCAATCAGGTTGTAAATCTACTCCTTTCTCATCTAAAGCCTCCAGTAGACAGGACATCTCTGAAATAGAAAAACAAATTCAATAAATTCATCGAACTATAAACCATTAATAGCAGCACTGAAATAATGCACATATTTTGTATTGCCATCCTCTTCACAAAAGTGTTGTAGTCAAGCCCTGCCATGAAACTATATTTTAATAGCCCTGGCTAGGACTCGGACAGAGTCATTAGCACAAAACCTATGGAAGGTTACATTTTCAGCAGCTTTGTGACTCAGAACTACTGGCCTCGACTACATCACTGGTTTACAAACTCCTATGATGTTCTTCTTAAGCACACTTGGGGGGGGGGGGGGTTATGAAAGGGGTATTGTACTTCCCACCATGACTACTACTACTTCTACTACTGAGGACAAAGATGATGATGATGATAATATAAATATAAATGATAATACTTTCACAAGCTATTTTTGCATACATAATGAGCCCCATGACCCTAAAATCTAATCAGTTCATTGGCTCTGCAAGATACATACAAGTCTTGAGTTTGATAGTAATCTATCCGTTGGTTCTACTGATAATACGTTCACAAGCTATTTTTGCATACATGAGCACCATGACCTTTGAACTTTGACCTCATGACCCCAAAATCTAATTAGTTCATTGGCTTTGCAAGATACATACATGTTTTGAGTTTGACGGCAATCCCTCTTTCGGTTCTTGAGATAACGTGATCACAAGCTATTTTTGCATACATAATGAGCCCTGTGACCTTTGATCTCGTGACCCCAAAATCTAATCAGTTCATTGGCTCTGAAAGATACATACATAACCCAAGTTTGGCGGGAATCCATCTATCGGTTCTTGAGATAACGCGATCACGAGAACGGGACGGACGGACAACCCGAAAACATAATGCCTCCGGCTACTTTGTAGCGGAGGCATAAAAATACTAATAGTGGGTTTCTGAGTTGCACTGGTATCTGCCACACTTGACTCTCCCTTTAACTCCAGCCTTATCATCCCGACTTCAGTATGGCTGCTATAATAATAATAATAATAAAAACGGTGCTTATAAAGTGCTTTCTACCAAAGTCTCTAAGCTGCTTCTAAGAGGGTCCTGTGAAAGGATTATAACACTTACGTTGGCCCTGTCCTTGAGGGATGCCTGCACAGTAATGTTTGATGTCTAAAGCACAAGCCTTGTAGAGCAGAGGATCAACATGGATGTCGGCTTGACCTTCACGGAAAAGAATTACCACTTGCTGTTAATCAAAACAAAAATTAAAGAAGATTAAATGATGACATTATCATTGTTACTAAGATGAGCCATGAGGCACACCTCCACATTACCGGTTCCTGGGTTATCCATCTCCTTGGAACACTTCTCTTTGATGGTATCCATCGCAACAACCATCACCGCAACCATCACCACTTCTATTAAAACACTCATTACCACCACAATTACCACCACTACCATCATCATCATAACCTTCACCACAACCACCCACACAATCACAACTAAAGCCACCATTACAGCCAACATTATGACCACAGTGAAGACCAATGCCATCCTTGATTTCACAAAGGCATTACCACCATCCATCGCAACAACCATCACCGCAACCATCACCACTTCTATCAAAACACTCATCACCACCACAATTAATACCACCATCACCATCACCACAACGACCACTACAACTACCCACACAATCACAATTACAACCAACATTATGATCACTGTGACAACCACTGACCTGTTGGCATTTGCCATCCTTGATTTCGCTGAGATGAGCCTTGAGGCACTCCGCCACTCTACCGGTGCCAGGGTTATCCATCTCCTCGGAACATTTCTCCTTGATGGTACTGGAGCAGTACTTGACCAAGTTACGGTCCAGCCGGTAGTCCTCTGCACCTTCCTTTAACATCTACACAAAATTAAAACATTGATAATAATAACAACTACATTCATCTCCCCATGTAGTGCTATGCTCTTTAAGCGCTTTTAGTGTTAGTACGCGAACTATGGTCAAACCACTAAACTGCATGCACTGTACGTATCGTACACTGTTTGCTAGCTGTTAATTAATGACTTGTTACTCTACAATGACGGAAGAAGTGAAATGTTTCTGATGTGGAATATAAAGTAAATAATCACCTTTTGGTTTCAGGCGATGGCAAACTATCACTTCCTCTGTGATCTGAATGTATACGCTATCTTTCCTCAGCTTCGCTTCGGTAAGATAGCTACATCCATATCACCTTGGGAGTGATAGTTTGCCATCGCCTTCACCAACGTTAATTATTTGCTTAATATCCACTCCAGGGGGTTCTCAAGGCACCTACACCTACTATCACCATGGCTTTAGCAAAGGTATCCTGCGATGCTGAGAGAATCCAAGGAAATAGTTCCCACCAGGTAGCTATTTACTAAGCGCATAGGGACTTAAATATATTTTTGAGATATGCGCTATATAAGCATGCTTTATTATTATTATTACTACACCTGGGTTACAAATACAGAGATCTTTGTCTTGTCAGAGGAAATGAGTGCCGCGGCTGGAACTCGCACGACATGCTATTTGATCCACAGCTCCCTCAAATATACTACTCACTCCTAGACCACAACACCTTGACCAACATAATGTTAAGATTCACAGCAGGCAGTGCACTATCACCATATCTTTTACAGTAGGTGAATCGTTTTGTAAAGAGTTTGAAAAACATGAAATCTGGTTTGAGTCAACAATATTACAATTGCAACACATTTTTTCTTACATTTTTCTCTAAAAAAAATGTGTATGGCAATGAAAAGCACCGATGAGCGAAACGGATTATGGATTCACTCATGAGAATTGTCATCCTTTTTTTCCCCCTGTAGAAAACCCCAAATTATATCTATTATTGCAATCTTAAAGCTCTAAAGAATAAATAACCTTGTAATACTTACTCCACTCATATGCTTGTAACAGGCCGGACTTAACTTCTGTGATCAAGAAAAAAAGAAAAGAGGAAAATATATTTCTGAACATCTTAGACACAACCAGAATTGTACTTTGAATGACATGAAAATTAAACATGGCCATCAGTAGAAGGAAGAGTGTGGCAGACGGTCCTTATATCTTTTCCCCTCACCATTTCCTCATCTCCACCTTTCACCTTACTTATTACTACTATTCAACTGGTTGTGGGAGGGGATGGGAGAGGAGCATATGCCTTTTATCTGGTCACGTGTAGCTTAAAACTTGGGCAAGTCTAGATATTGTCTAGATATATAAGTCTCATATGCTACCAACATGATTTTATCAAATTCATAGCCCTACTAGAGCTTGGGTCAGATCAAATACAAATAAGATTAAACTTGCCAGTTAATTTGTGTTAGTTTCTCTATTTTGGGTAACAAATGGAACAGCAAATGTCCAAACACCTTGGACTTGCATAAATACAAACTGAGTTCTACTCACAGGTTGTCTCTTGGAGAACTGCCCTCTGAGGCAGCCGATGATCTTTCCGTACATGTCAGTGGGGTTATTCTTCATCTCATTCTCCACGTCTTTGCAGAACTTTGGAATGTCCATCTTGCAGGCCTTGCGCAGCACAGGATTGAGCATGATGTTAGAGTTCCGCTCTATCTGCCGCTTGTTCAGAACCATCCTGCATCTGTGGATCGAGGTAAAGAAGAAGGAATTCAGCCTTTAGATTTGTATTTTCAGTAGTGAAAATCATATCTACTAAGTAGCCATACTTACCTATACCATTAATGCTATTCCCTTACTTTACCCGCTATTTACCGGCAAAGGTTTTCTCCTTAGAGAAAAACACAAAAAAGAGTCTGTAAACACAGACTAAGTCTTTTTGTGACGTCATACTCCGTCGGAGTCAGTGCAGGAAACCCCGACCGTCAGTAGTATATAAGGCCCCGCGCCAATAACACTTCCTCTTTCCAAGGCGCCTGTTACGCCATCATCTAACTCAAGGGGAAGGAGGGCGGGTTTGGTATAGGTAAGTATGGCTACTTAGTAGATATGATTTTCACTACTGAAAATACAAATCTACGGCAGACTACGCCATACTTACCTATACCATTAATGCTAGATTACCACATGTTAACTATGGGAGGAGGGAACACAGATAGATGATGGACCAAAACATAAATAAGTCATCGTGTGAATTCCTTACCCAATTTAAGATCTTGAGCAAGACAGCACTGCCCTTGCAAACTCAGTCTCAGTCTGAAGTACATCGGACAGGTAGCATGCCGTAAAGGTGTTTGAACTTGACCAGTATGCAGCGTTGAGTATGTCCTCCATGGAGGCACCGTTGAAGAGGGCCCATGAGGCAGCAAGGCCCCTTGTGTCATGTGCTCGAATTCTGTCAGAAAGGAGGGCAACCTGGCCCGCTGATTTGATAGCCGACACAATCCAACGAGAGATGGTATCACGAGAGACAGCTTTATGTGGTGGTAGACAACTAACGAAAAGTTGCTCTGATGACCGTAAGTTCTGTGTCCTGTTTATGTACCACTTTAGAGCTCTAACTGGACACCACAGTTTATCTTCAGCGATGGAGGAGAGGGACTGTATGGAAGGAAGAACAATCTCCAGGGGCTGGGATGACTCACGTTGGTTTTTGGCTAAGAAGCGTGCATGTGGGAGGAGCCTTACTTTGTTCTTCTCCCAGCGTATGTGACCTGAGCTGGTGGTAAGTGCATGGACAGAACTGCGACGTTGACCAGAAGCTGTTGTCAGGAGAAAAACTGTCTTGATCGTAAGGTCTTTAAGAGAAGCTTTGTGTAGGGGCTCATATGGGGCCCTACTAAGAGTTTGGAGTACCTTGGGGAGACTCCAGGCAGGAGATAACGTCTTCTTACTGGGTCTAGTAAGAAAAAATGATTTCATTAACCTTGTCAGCATGATAGATGAGGATACAGATTCGCCGTTCGAAAACCCTTTGTGAATAACAGCTATGGCTGACCTATAGCCACGAATAGTGTTAAGTGAAAGACCCTTGTCATAAAGAGAGATAAGGAATTCAGCTAGTTCACCTAAAGATACTTTGGGTGGATCAATCTCTGATTCCCGGCACCATCTGATGTAGTGCAGAAGTCTTGAATCATAGGTGGATCTAGTTGACTCTCGGAGGCACTGTGCTGTAAGATCGGCAGCCCTTTCAGAAAGTCCCGCCGCAAGTGCTGTTGCCCTGTAATTGGCCAGAGTGTTAGTTTCAGTCTCGAAGGATTCGGGTAGTACTGTGTTGTCCCCGGTTGTCTCAGTATGTCCTTTCTGTCTGGTAGGATTACTGGGTAATCGTTCAGAAGGTTCACCAGAGTTGGAAACCATGGTCGACGGGGCCACCATGGGGCGATTAGGAGGGTGGTGGCATTCTCCTCCCGGACTTTGGTCAGTACCCTTGTGATGATTGCAAAGGGAGGAAAAGCGTAGCTGAGAACGTTGTTCCACGGGATCGAGAACGCATCTGTTGCCAGGGCCTTGGGGTCCCTGTGTTTTGTGCAATATGTTTGTAATTGTCTGTTCAGTTCCGAAGCAAATAGGTCGACAGACGGCTGGCCAAATCGATTGAAGATGTGTCTCGTTATCACGGGGTGGAGCATCCATTCCGTCGGTAGATATCTCCCCCGTGATATGAAATCGGCAATGTAGTTGTCCTTGCCCGGTATGTACGATGCCCGGATGTAGATTGCCTGGTTGATGCACCACTGAAGGATTTCCAATGTTAGGAAGCACAGGGTTCTTGATCTGGTTCCCCCCTGATGGTTGATAAAAGCCACTACAGTCTTGTTGTCTGACTTTATGAGGATTGACTTCCCCTCGATCTCTGTCTGAAAATGTAGGAGGGCCCGTTGGACAGCTACCATTTCCAATTTGTTGATGTGCCAATTTCTTTCCAGAGGGTTCCATGCCCCCCCGGTTTGGTCGAGATCTAGCACTGCTCCCCAACCTTGTTTCGATGCATCCGTTAGGATCGTGAGGGTTGGAGGGGGGAATTGAAAAGGTTTCCCTGCTGTTAGATTGGGGAGGTGCAGCCACCACTGAATTGCTGCTCGAGTCCTGGAATTGTTGGGAACCATTGTCTTGTTTGCCTGTGACGTTGGGCATAGGTATTTTTGTAGGTGGATTTGGAGAATTCTCATGTGTTGTCTGCATCGAGGTACCACATCCACTAGGCTTGCCAGTAAACCCAAGAAGACCTGCCAGTATTTGACCGAGGACTTTGGGGCATGGAGTAGGTTGGAAGCCGTCTCTTGCACCTTTAGGATTCTGTGAGGTGTTGGCGTTGCTTTTTGACTTTGGATATCTATGGATGCCCCCAGAAAATCTGGGTTCCGGGTTGGGGTTAGTTTTGATTTCTCTCTGTTTATGATAAACCCCAGACTGGTGACGAGATCGATTGTGGTCTGAACCTGTCTGTTTAGTGACTGTTGTGAGAGGCCTAGAATCAGCCAGTCGTCGAGATAGCAGAATATTTTTATCCCTCTCTCTCGTAGTGCGGCTGCGACTGCTCTTACTATGAGAGTGAAGGTGCGAGGGGATGAGCGAAGTCCGAATAGGAGGGCTTGATAGACATATGTTCTTTCCCCTATCGCGAAGCCGAGCAGATTCTGTGACCAGGGGGCTACAGGGACGTGTAGGTAGGCATCCGACAGGTCTATAGTTGCTGCCCACTCGTTGCATTGGATTAGAGGCAAGATTTTGGAGAGACTTTCCATCTTGAACTGTTGATTTGGAACAAAGTGATTTAGTCTCTTTAGGTTGAGGATCATTCTGTATTTTCCAGATTTTTTGGTGACGAGGAATACTGGGGATAAGATGAGACCGTTGCGGGAATTTATGGGACGTATGGCCTTTTTTTGTTCTAGAGTTTGCACTTCTTTTAGCAGAGCTCTGCTGTGTGCGTTGTTCTCGGGGAGGGGGGTGATCTGTCGTAACCAGAAAAGGGATTTTCGGTATACTGGGTCTATCTGAATGGTATAACCTTGGTGGATCGTTCTGAGCACAAACTTGTCGGTGGTGATCTGTCGCCAATTTTGTATGAAAGTTTTTAATCTCCCCCGTACTGGTAGGGGATATTGGGGGACCCGCAACGGTCGTGCCAGATAGTCAGAATTGTTGACCCACCCGGCCGGAGTGGCGCTTGAATTTTTGCTGAAATTTCGATTGTCCTCGAAAGGATGATTGTCCTCGAAAGGGCTTGTTGTCTCCCCATTTCTTTTGTGGCGTTTTGCTCTCAGCTGAAAATCGGGGTGACTGGCCCTGGGTGGATGGCTCCCGGTATCTGGGAGTGTGGTGTCTATCGTTGTGTGAGTGTCGATAGGTTGAGCTCGATGGGGCAGATAACTTGTACACCGTCTTGTCTGCTGTATTTGATGCAGTGATTGAGGATTCCAGGATCTCCTGGAACTTTCCTCCGAAGAGATCTTCACCTTTCACAGGGAGTTTTTGGAGGAGAGCTGCAGCATTTTTCTCTATTTGGAGATGTTCAAGGACAAGCGATCTCCGAAGGCGAGTAACGAGGATGCTTGTTCTAGTCGCCTGTTCAAATTGGAGTTCTGCAATCTGCAGTAGCAGGTCTGAGATAAGCTTACGATCTTCAGGTGAGATATTGAGCTTGTCTGCCTCACGTTGGGCAGTGAGTAAATAAGTTTGATAGGCAGCGAGCCTCATTGAGCCCCGAGCTGCTGAGTCAACCGCGTGTAACTGTGATTCCATCATGTTAAATTTGGGGGAGCGGAGGGGGTTACGCCTCGACGTGGATCTTTTTGCCCTGGCGTCCCCCACTCGGGTAGCAGCGTCTGGTACGGACGGGGCCTTGAAAAAGGCCTTATATTCAGTTTCCCCGAAGGGAAACTTGCGACTTACCTCCTTCCGCAGGGGTTTCAGTCTGGTCCCTCTATCACTCAGGCTGTTCATGCATGATATGAAGGGGGCATCAAGCTTAATGGCACACGATGATGCTTGTTTGTCACCACTTAGATGAGAGTCCAAACAGAAAATTGGTTTAGGAACATTTTGCTGTTGTTCTGCTTGTTCTGCCTTCAGCTGGGGGCAGTATTTAGTGATAATTTCCGCTGGTTGAAGCGGCTTGATATTAACATCATCTGCGTCCTTGGGGGGGGATTCATGAACACTTTCACCCAACAGAGAGGCAGAGTCACTGGCAATGTCATTGTCTGGAACAGAAAAAGTAGTTCGCTTTCTGCTAATGCCAGTATAATCCATGTCAGAGAGTGTCGAGGAAGAGGCAGAGTCCGTCCATTTTCTCTTCCTGGAACCAGCCATAGGTCGATGATAACTAAGTTCAGAGTTAGACTCATCATCGAGTTGAATAGAGGCGGCATATCGTGCTAAGCCAGGTCGAAAAGAACGAGGAGGGGTAGGGCTAGCCTCCCGACTGCGACGTGAGCTTCCCTCTCGTTGTCTTGGCCGCGAACGCCCGGCTGAGTCCCCGGCGGATACCGGTGGGTCGTCGTGTGAAGAATCGCCCGGCCCGTCGGGCTGGGTTGCCGTCGCCGGTGCGGTGGGTCCTGATTTTGGTACCGAGAAATTCCCAACAATGGGTTGATTTCCGGACTGAAAAGCCGCCTGAAGAGTCTGAAAAAACCAGTTCGCGGCTGCAGATGGATCCATGGACATGGTTGGTTGTTTGGGCAATCCTGTTTGTGTATTTCTTTCGGATATATCGACGGATTGCTCATGTAATTCTCCCTCCGTTATTACGTTTACCGGAAAAAAGTTTGATTGAATTGGAGTGACAACCTCGTCCCCACTGGGGCTCATAACCTCCGTCCCCAGTGGTAGTCCACTGCTCATTTCATTTTCTTCCGTGGGAGTAGTAACATTTTCCACTCTACTCTCACTCCCCTGGTTTTGTTTAGATATTGATCCCGGGGTAGCACCCGTGTTCTTGGGATTCGATTTTCGTTTCATTGCCTCCGTCCCACGTGGCAGCCCACTAGGTATTTGGGGAGATTTTTCTTTCGTGGGAGGGTTGTTTGGTTTCCCCCGATCAGAGATCGGCTCATGGGATGTAATCGTGGATACCCCCGGGGTAGCACCCGCGTTTTTGGGGTTAGATTTTCGTGTAGTTACCTCCGTCCTCCGTGGTGGTTTTTCTTTCGTGGGAGGAGGGTTTCGTTTCCCCCGATCAGAGATCGGCTCATGGGATAAAGTCTTGGATACCCCCGGGGTAGCACCCGCGTGTTTGGGGTTCGACTTGTCTGTTGGTTTCTTGGTTTTCGAAATTGTCTTTTTCGATTTTGATGGTGTTTTGTTCCCCTTTTCATTAGCTGGGATGTCCGTCAAGGACCCATCCTTAGCAGTGTTTGTTGACATCGTTTTTATTTGTGAAGAGTTGAAGTCTTGAAGAGCCGGTGAAAGATTGCGAGCGCGCCTGATTACATTGGGTTGTACTATCAACAGGCGCCGGCAAAGGAAAGAGGAAGTGTTATTGGCGCGGGGCCTTATATACTACTGACGGTCGGGGTTTCCTGCACTGACTCCGACGGAGTATGACGTCACAAAAAGACTTAGTCTGTGTTTACAGACTCTTTTTTGTGTTTTTCTCTAAGGAGAAAACCTTTGCCGGTAAATAGCGGGTAAAGTAAGGGAATAGCATTAATGGTATAGGTAAGTATGGCGTAGTCTGCCGTAGATATCTGCGGTTATTACAGTCAAAGCTCTCTATTGAGGCAAGCCAAGCTAAATGGAGAGAGAGAGAGAGTGGCCACTGTAGGCAGGTGGCCTTTCTAGACAGTTTCTACAACAGACATTTCTTTCTTAAATAGATCAGATAGGATTGTTTTTTACAGACGTGTATAAATCAGATATGACCTTTAATCTCACCATCCAAAAGCGTGACTCAGTCTAGAACCGGGGTTCGCCGAGTCAGTTTGTAGGTGAAAAACATAGAGCTGACCGTACCACAGACATTACCGCTAGACCAACCCATATCTCCCTATCATATGATCCCCTTTAGCACCCCCCCCCCCCCCTTTTATTATCAAGATCTGTTAAAGTTGAGTCTTACCTTGGTCCTGTACCAGGATCATCTTTGTGCTCTTTCAGACAGTCAATCAAGTTATCAGGGTCTACTTCTTTACACTTGGTCTGGAAAACATCAAGAATCAAAGGAAACAGGAATAACATCTTCATGAATCATTTAACATATCACCTGTTATGGAAAGCCTTTCTAAAGACGTTTTTATTGTAAACCATTACACTTTTATACCATATTACTAAGTTTTAAGGCCTATTTTAAAGCAGTTCCAGTAATGAAAACGAGTTTAGGAATCAACATCACACTGAATAGAAAAAATCATGGAAAAGTGAAGAAGACAGCTTGTAAAATATAAGGATCCATTCATTAGGCCGACTGGTATCATAGTGCCAGAAATAGAAGCAGATGGACAGTCTTGATCACTAATGTCTGGAAAAGACAAAGCACCTAGCTAGCAAGCAAGCACACTAGGTATACATGTGTGTCATTGAAGAGAAGGTTGAGTTCTGGGATGAGGTGGAAAATAATTTGTGAGTGTTATCATTGTTGTTATGCAAGTGTGGAAGAACATCAGATAAAAAATGTTCCCTGAAAAGCATGGCTCTTCAAATGCCTTAATATTCTAAATATGGCATGTGACAGCATAAAAATTGGGACAGATTTTTATGCCATATGTTTGTGTAGTCCCGTATACACATTTCTGTGTACAGTGCTTGTAACTTTACCAAGACTGGGTCAAATTTCTTATCATTTTGATGATTCCAGAACCTTGCAGTACACACTAATACTTATATGCTGGATGATCAACGTTTTCTGGTCGATTCCACACTGTTTCTTTCACAATACCATCACGTGACCAGAATTCAACTTTATCTTTCAGAACAAGAACAATGAAGCAAAAGTGATGTACCTTGATGGTTTTCTTGCAGGAATGCATGAGGGCATAATCAATGTCAGGTTTGGCAGCCATCTCTTTCTCCCTGTTGAAGACCTTGACATGGCAGTCATTGTCCAGTTCTTCCTGGTGGGACCGTAGGCACTCCATCACCCTGGCATTGCCCTGGGTCACCGTGGGGCAAAGCTTGGTGACTTCCCTGCCACACGCTTTATGGAGCTCGGGATCCAACTTGATGTTTTCATTCTAGAGAAGCAAAATGGGTATCCTTGAATATACTTCAAATTGCAGAAGTTCACACAACACACACACAAAAAAAAAACTAGATGGAACTTTGACTTGCACGCAGTCGAAAATGATGCCTCCGTCAGAGCAATTTTACAAACCAAAACAGAAGAAATTTTTCATATTGAAGTTTGATTGTAATCCATTAACAGGTTCTCAGAATATCGTAATTACAAGCTATTTCTCGTATACATGTATGACCTTTTGATTTTTGACCTCATGACCCCAAAATCTACTTAGTTCATTGGCTCTGCAAGATACATACATTGATGGTAATCAATCCATCGGTTCTAATGATAATGCGATCACAAGCTTTTTTTTGCATACAAAATGAGCCCCATGACCTTTTGAACTTGACCTCATGACCCCAAAATCTAATCAGTTCATTGCCTTAGCAAGATACATACATGACCTTAGTTTGGCAGGAATCCATGAATCAGTTCTTGAGATAACGCGATCACAAGCTATTTTTGCATACATAATGAGCCCTGTGACGTTTGACCTCGTAACCCCAAAATCTATTCAATTCATTGGCTCTGCAAGACACATACATGACCTAAGTAGGGCAGGAATCCATCACTCAGTTCTTGAGATAACGCGATCACGAGCTATTCTTGCATACATAATGAGCCCTGTGACCTTTGACCTCGTGACCCCAAAATCTAATCAATTCATTGGCTCTGCAAGTTACATACATGACCAAAGTGTGGTAGGAATCCATCAGTCGGTTCTTGAGATAACGCGATCACGAGAACGGGACGGGCGGACGGACAACCCGAAAGCATAATGCCTCCGGCTACTTCGTAACGGAGGCATAAAAACTCTTTCACCTAAAAAATAGTCTTATAACAAGCCTGAGTACATGGAACCAGTCATCTTTGAGGAAGTTTCCCTCCTGTTTGGCCCTAACATGGCTCAAACCTGAGCTCTACTTGCATGACACTACCCAACCCCTACATGACTCCAATATAGCCCTAGCCCCAAAGTCCACCCCTACTTGGCACCTACATGATCTCAACATGACCCCAATCTAACCCCATACGACCTCTACTTTACTCTACCATACGGCACTCTGGATCTACAGGTGGTTGTAAGACACTGTCACACACAGCTGGCTCAGACGATTGATGATAAAGGGCCTAGTGACCCTACCTGCCCCCACAATGACCCCAATTTAACCCCATACGACCTCTACTCGACCTCTACAAGACCCTCACTCACCCTCTGAAGTAACTCAAACTTAAGTTGCGAGCGGCACTCTGGATCTACAGGTGGTTCCTTTTGTTGTAAGACACTATCACGCACAGCTAAGGTCAGGCAATTGATGATGGAGGGCCTAAGTAAAGAATAGAGGTATAGGAAAGTAAAAAGTCTGCGGCAGATGTGCGGCAGACTTTAAGTCTGCGGCAAAGAGTATGCCGCAGGAACAGTCTGCGGCAGAATGAAACTTTGCTCCAGACTTGCCGCATACCAGTATGCCGCAGGAACAGTCTGCGGCATAATGAAACTTTGCTCCAGACTCGCCGCACATACCAGTATGCCACAGGAACAGTCTGTGGCAGATCTGCGGCAGAATGAACTTTGCCCCAGCTTGATCTTGTAAATTCCTGTGTTATTTGTCTTTTTAGCTTCTGTTAAACCAAACAATATGTAATTTGCTTCAGGTTCTAACTGGTACCATGAGAGGAATTTGTTACATAGCGAGGAGACTGAGGAATTAACAGTCTATTTCAAACTTTTGTCGTTGTGCCATGTGATCTTATCTTCAGCCCCACTAACTCACTTTTTTGTTGTAACTGTTGTGTAATGTGTGCACAGTAGCATATGGATCTGTAACTCTACTCTGGACTATGTGTATGCAGTTATTGTATTTTTACCTCTACCTCTTCCTTGCTCTGGATGGGCTAACAACTTCATTAAAAAACCAGGTAAACTTGAATCTTTGGTTTGAATTGTTAACTAGTGGTCATAAACTTTGGACTTGCCATGCAAAATGATTTGCTTCCTTTTAATAAATAAACGATTTTTGTGAAAAGAACGGTCACATGCTCCAAGGTTTAAAGGCATATAAATGTTTGTAAGGAGTCCTATTACTGGCAATACTAACAAATATTTCTGAATAGTACACTAAATATCTGAATCACTTCAAGATACATATACAAAGACAGAAGGCCTGAAAAGGATAAGATCATAATGTGAAAATGCACAACTCCTTTTTTTTGTTTTTAATAAAACGATACACTGTAAAGACAATTATTGAAAACAATGCAGATTTATAAATCATGTATCCTTGTATTAACTCACTTATCTCGGCTTCCTTTGCAGAGTTTAAGAACATCTTTGTGACAGCTTTCCTTGAATTTGAAAGTGAATCGGTAATCTTTCAACTGAATCTGTAAATGCAAACAGAATGTATATATTGCAAACGGGTTATTTGTATTGAACTTTTCTTTTTTTTTAAACATCAGTGTTCTTTAAAATGTCCAATGCAAGCCTGATATTTAGTATCCATCAATCCTTCCCTTTATCCATGAAACTTTCATTTAACATGACACTTACAAGTTGGAAATGTTCAATGCTAGTCTGATATTTAGTTTTTATCTAATCATTCATTCACTAACTAATTCATCCATCCGTCCATCTATCTTTCCCAGGGGTGATAGTGAGCAGGGCTCAAATTAATTTTTTGTCCACGGGGGCTCTTCCAAAAAAAAAAGAGCCCCCGTGAACCTTCTCACAGGGGCTCTTATTTTAATACAAATTTCCATTGAATTGGTACCCATGAAACTCCTAAATTCCTTGGTATTTTATCATTATCATATATTTAAGTCTGCATTTTCTCTCTTAGAAATTAACTTGTTACATAGCTGTTATTGACTTTTATCCCCCTGATGACATTCTCTCCATTTCTTCCTGTTCTGCACAAAATGTCCTCCTTAGTCTTTAACATATGCTTCCAAAACACAGATGCGGATCTAGCTTTTTACTAAGGGTGGGGGGGGGGGGGGAGTAACCCAAATACGATGTGGAGCATCGTCCACAAGCCGCGAGGCGATTGTTGTTGTTGCTATTTTAAACCCCCTGTAAGTGATGTTTTCCTGGCATCTACTAACATGCGGAGCATCGTTCACGAGCCGCAAAGCGGCGAGGCGATTTTTTGGCACTATTTTGAAACCCCGTTAGTGATGTTTTCCTGGCATCTACTGACATCTACTAATACTGTGTAGGTCTGGACACATGATAGCATTTTTCTAAGCACATCACATTTTCACTTGGCAGCCCAAGGGGGGAGAGGGGGGGGGGGGGGGGGGGGGTTAAACCCCCTAAACCACCTAGATCCACCCCTGCAACATCTTTGGTGATCTTCTTCTCAATATTGATTTACTGGTCGAGTTACATTATTTGCTGGTCTTTTAGAATAACCAGATTTCAGAGGATTCACACTTTCCACAACGAAAAACTTCTCCATGTTTCAGTCCTTGCGCGATTGTCTCTATATAGCTCCAGCAGATATTGGGCGTCAGCATGCACACCGGTACTACCGGCGCAGTATATATAGCCACTGCTGACGGCCGTACTGCGAGCTTCTGTTGTTTGTATCGGTAATACTCAGTGGCCCGAATTCACAAAGGAGGTTTGTCAACAAACCTAGGTTTATGTAGGTCATATGACGCGTTTTGACGCGTTTTAAAAACGCGTCAAAACGCGTCATATGACGCACAAAAATCAAGGTTTGTCGACAAACCTCCTTTGAGAATTCGGGCCATAGAGATTGGAGAGAAACAAAGCGCCATCTAAGGGCATCTAAGTTCCATTTCATTGGTTTAAGGTTTGAACATTGATACTCAATATTGTTTTAAAGTTATAGTAGAAAAGATAATCTTTATTTTATAATTCCACAGGGGCGATTTTCAATTTTGCAATCGCCCCCGTGAGCAACCTGACGGAGGCGATTATGGAGCTCACGGGGGCGAATCGCCCATCGCCCCCATGTATTTTGAGCGCTGATAGTGAGCACACACACACATACAAAAAAAAATCAAAATCCTTCTTTAAAAAAAATTGGAAAAATCTCCAAAAAAAATGAAATAATGAATCAGCAAAATCTGGGAAAATCTGGGAAATCAGCAAAAAATCAGGGCAAAATCAGTTTTAAGAAACTGAGCAAAAATTGGGTAATTATCAGGCCTGAGCCTTTGCTTCATTGATGACCCATTCATCTCACAGGATACTTACAAGTTGAAAATGTTCAATGCTGGCCTGGCATTTTGCCTCCATCTCATCATCATTCTTGTGTTCTATCAAACATTTCAAAGCTTCTCCTTCATCAACCCTCTTAGCTTTCAACTTATCCTGAGAGAAAAAGAATACAAAAATACAAAGACTTAGTTTAGCTTTTTTAAACCAATATAAAATAAGACAAACATATAAAAACAGAATTATAGTGATAATACTTTGGCCCGTATTCTGATGAATAATCAAACTCAACTATTCATTAAAAGCTCTAAATTGTTTGATGTAAGTACACTTCTTGATGTAAGTAAACTTTTACTATAACAGAGCTTTCAAAATTTATCATTTCTCTTTTTTATAAAAAAATAATTCTCCATTTTCTTAGCGATACAGTCTATATACTGACAATAAAATATTGATTCAAATCACATTGGAAACACTTCATTACAAATTTCATAATTTTAAAGACAAAACAAGCAATAACATTGCGAAAGAAGGTGCTTGGAGGAAATTGGGAAAGATCAACAATGTAGTACAGAACAATTGGAATAAACTGAGAGGTCTCAGAATCACCAAAAGAATAAGAAATCGAATCGTCTTGCCGAGAGTCACATAACATTGCACACAGAAATAGGTACATGTATACATATAGCTCCGTTTAGTCTCATTTCACAATGCCCCCTATCGTCAGAGTCAGCAGCCATACATGTTAGCCTATGGAATTGTACAAAAAAAATTGTTAAAAATTCATTTTTTTTTTTTAACGAAAAGCACATCCACCCCGACTTACGTTATCACTAGCTCTTTCATTGGAACCCTCATGTCCCATTGACTTTTGAAAGTTCACCCACCGTAATTTGATCAAAATAGGTTGCAAGCTCGTCATTGCCTATAGTACACATGTGAAACAAGTCGAACTTTGGACTCAGTTTGCCAAGCGATTTGCAGATTATAGGTCAAGCACACGAAGGATAAGAAGCATGAATTATCATAGATCACTTCTGCTTGGTTCATTATGTCCATTTCATCCAACCCCCCACCGTCATTTTTCCATTTAGTAAAAGCAAACATTTTGCAGCGTTTAGCAAAAACATGAATATTCATGAACGGTCGGACAATACAGCCTTTTAGTACGTAACGTATAGTGAATGGGAATGGGCGATGATCCGTCCAGGAGGTAGAGGTCAGTGGTTTGTGCTGGCAATGTTCACGCGAGCGAAAATGAGACAATCGGAGCAATATGATGGGACTCTACACGCACATGTGGCATGAAAGTTGGATCCAAACTGTGCAGCTGTTTCTAGTCATGTTTGAAATAAGAAGAGGGTATTTGTGCATTTGAAAAAGCGATCCTTTTCAGGGACGTTCCTTCTATGATATTCTTCCGCACATGACTGAAAAGAGAAAGAGAAAGTTCAAAAATGTATTTGTCATCTTTACCACAACTCCACCTTCTCTTCTCACCTGGCAGAACATCCTGAGCATTGAAGCGCATGCTGCGATGAGCTTCCTGTTCATCTGCACATCTTCTGCTTCTTCCACAGTGAAGTTGCCCACGGCTTGCCTGCACTTCTGTCCCAGATCATCCAGGTGGTCTTGAAGGCACCTTAATTCCTGGAAAATTAGAGTTTAAGCTTTCTAAGGTCAATTTCCTAGCTTAGTAGGGATTCCGCACAAGAAATTAAATATTTCTATGATAATGAAAATCTTATGAAGTGCATTCATAAAATACACAATCAAGTTATATAAGGCAAGTCCAGGGTATAAGGTCATTTGGTTTTAAATACATTACCTATTATTATGGTATTATGCAGACCACCTTATGTGGGTCTGCATCAGAAACGCATTTAATTTTTAAACATCTGTCACATCTGGCCACTGAAGAAGAGTGTGACACTAACCTGTTTCTTTTTCTTTTTCTTTTTTGGACAAGTCATCACCCTCCGCCTGCCGGATGGAGGGTTTTTAGGCTGTTTTTGGTTATATTCACATAATATTTTTTCCCCGTAACATGAGAGTAATACTAATCGCTTCATTCTTTTAATTAAATGTAATGTTAATTGTTATAATTGTGTTAAGTGGGGGCATGCTACAAGAGTCCTGTCTCGCACCCGGGGGCAACGTGTCTGACGCGGCCGGTTGTAGCAACTAATCCGAAGATCAAGATACTAATCTTGATCTAAGGAGACACGAAGGAACGAAATGAACCTAAATTGATGTTAAAAGTATAATTTCAGTTGATAGTTGGTCTGCTCAAATATTGATAAAAGAATACATAATTTGGGTTTTCTGTTGTACGCAGAAAATCTAATTTTGTATTCTTTCATCATTATTCGACTTCAAACAACTTCGTTTGAAAATCCTTGCAGAAATGTGTCTTAAATACAGCCTCTTTCACATTATGATACAATCTAAATTTGAGGGCTCCCAGCACTTTAGAGGAGCTTTAAACAAGATATTTATGTCCTTTGTTTTTCTTGCAAGTCTCAAGACAGCAAACTTTTCGTTGCTTACCTCTCCTCTCTTGGTCTTGTCGTTACAGTGCGCGCCCAGATCGACCCGGCAGTTCTCTTCTATCCTTGGGTTGAGGTGCACGCTCACAGCCCTCTGACGGAGAGCACGGTGGACTTGGTCAGCACAACGGGATTGAAGCTGAAGTACGAAGGGAAGGAGTTTTAACAGAGGGGTACTATGCTTGCTCGCTCTATCTCTCCCTATTTCTATCTTTCTACCTCTTTCTCTTTCTATCTCTCTCTCTCTCCCCCTCTCTATTTTTCTCTCTCTTCCCCTCCTGTCTCTCTATATCTCTTTCTATCTATAAATCTATCTATCTCACTCTCTTTCTCTCTCTCTTTTCAGGTCATCACATTCAATCTGTGCTAGGCAACTGTTGAGAGCCACAGGATGATAACTCTGTATAAAGTATGTGTCAACGCTCTTTTTGCCTTCAGCGGACAAAATCAATGACCAACTCTTGCAATCACCGTAACATGACGGTACATTCAGCCCTCCACATACTAAAGGATGCATGGCAAGGAAATTCTTTAGCAAATGTACCGTTTGAATTATACAACATTGTAAAGGTACATGAGTAAAAACGCTTCAGGTTTTCAAAAGACAAGAGAGGGTTCTTACAGATGCCTCATGGTCAGCAATGAGTTCTAAAGTTCAGGGCTACAAGGGGGCTCACGCTATGTAAAGTATATGACTTAATGCCCCCTTAGCTCTCAGCGGGGAGCATACTTACTGGTTGGGAGTGGTCATGGAGATGACGATGAAGACAGGAGAATACAAGTCCGCTTGGAGTCTCCTCCTTTCCGGTCCACTTCTCCTGGTAGCAAAATGTGCTCACATCCGATTCACAGTTTTTAAAGAGAAGAGGGTCTAGCCTATAGAGACAGGGAGAATGGACAAAGGTGATCAGGCAGTGAATAAAAAAATTATGGTTCTCAAAACGTACTATAAAAGAATGTCATGCTACTCATGGGCCACTTTATTATTTACCTATGCACGCATAGTGGATAGCCATGGAGAGAATGTGTCCCGAGAACCTCCCCTGTCAGTATTCTGGATTGTTTGAAGTTCTTTAAGTGACATTTCGTGAGTGAATGGATGTTATTTTAACTACCGGTATACATTGTATGTATGATAGTCCCTGTGCCTGTGACATGAAGCTACCACTAGTGGACGGCCTTGCTTGAGCATGCGTTTCTGTGTAACGACAGCAGCAGAGAGCCAGCCATTGACTGCTGACAGCCCTGCCGCTGGTGCAGGCAACACTACTTCTTCCTTGTGATGTCAAAATGGGCGGTCGCTGGTCGCGTTAGGCAGGTGGTCGTTACAAGCGAGTTAGTTAGTACATGACTATTCTTTGATGGAATTATCAGTGGTCGTTATGGTCAGGTGGTCATTATAGACAGGTGAGGTGGTTGCTAAGACAGGTTTGACTGTACTATAAAGAAGACTGAAAATAAAACGACTCACCTGAAATTTCTGGAGATGAAATATTGTATTTCCAGAAGCTTTTCAGCACAGTAATCCATCATTTGGCTATCTTCAATATTTTCCATTAAACAAGACAGAGTTCTGTGGGAACAAAATGCAATAATATGTATTATTAGACAAGGATACCAGTTGTTTAAACCAAATTAGCCTGAAAAGAGGCCCCATCATGTTGGATCCCTATACATTCCATATGACAAAGAGCCAGAAACAGATGTGTGACAGAACCTGAAGTGGGGAAATAAACTGAAAACAGGCATCCCTGATTACATTATGGGGAATGAAAATAGAAACCGTGCCATTAAACTTGGGATAAAATAACAAAATAAATGCCACCAATAATATTAATAATAACAATATTTGTAACACGCAACATATAATCCATCGCTAGCGATGCTCAAGGCGCATACAAATAAAGAAAAGCTTTGAATTTGATATGTAGATCATTCAACTTGATGTGTTCTGTTTTCTCTCTAAGAATCTATTGAGAGCCTTGCTTAATTAGGGAAAATTTGAAAAAATGACAAATAGTCATTGCAGTCAGTCCGACATCACTCTGAAATAAAGCCGGTAAGGCCTTTTCTCTGACTTGCAGATTACTAATTCACAGCAATTCAACTTTCTATACTAATGACTGTGCAGAATATCAATCGTAAAGATTTCTACTTTTAAATGTTATATATTTCATCTTATAATCTGCATACATGTATGAATGACGTCAGATCATGTAGAGTTGGGCTGAATTTAAGATATTTCTGCTGATGGTACTACTGACATGATGTATTAAGGTCCAGAGGGACTGACCAGACATTTCCTCTCTGAGGTCTTATGATCACACAGCTTTCATAGGTTCATGTTTAGGGTTAGGATTAGGTACAAAATTCGGTTTAAAGGATTAAAGCTGGTAGACTGTGACTAGTGCCAAGCAATGAACATTGAACAATCATTGCTGGAGCAACTATCGCTGGCAGAGCAATTATTGTTGGGGTTGTATGCTCCCATGACAATTGCTGTGTGGTAATTTCCTACACTAACCAAATTCTTGTCTTCAAACCTTTGACTCAACATTTTGCCTTACCCTAAACATAAACCTAACCTTCAAACCCTAATCCTAAACATAAACCTAACCTTCAAACCCTAATCCTAAACATAAACCTAACCTACAAACCCTAACCTTAAACATAAACCTAACCTACAAACTAGGCCTGAGTCATGTCGGGATTTTCATAAACCGGGTCCCGACGGCCTTGCACCGATCGGGACCCGGTGTCCCGAAATCAGCTCGCAGGATTTGTCACTTGCCTCTAAAAAAAGCGCATATCATCAGTATGTCCCTTAAAAGTGACCTTTTTTATCAGTATAAATAAATCAACACATGCATACCTCGACACAGATTGGTATATTCTTCCATTTGACATTATTTTCATCCATGATTGGCGATGTTTAGTGCCATTATCGTGCCTCTCAAAGTAAAAAAACTCGAGCAAAAATATAAAGACAACATTCGAGCCGCCATTTTGATTCATGCAGGTTGAATAAATCGGGTCAAAAAATATGAATGTTAGAATAATAAAACGGCTTTCTAAAAAATTCTTCTTTACAACATACCGATCAAATAATTTGTTAAAGACAAATAAATATTTATCTCTTCATTTAAACATCGCATGCTTTTTTTTTAAAGCTGAAAATTACTTGGTAATCACAAGAAGTTTCGATACGGATAGCTGTTGCAAGGCAAGTTAAGACTAGTCTCGGAAAAATGCGCAGTGCTCGTCGTTAGCTGTAAGGCGTGCCAGAACGAACCCAAACAAAGACGTGGTCGTAACGAGAAAAAAATCATTAAAAGCTACGAGAGCACAATTGGAAAGACAACTACTCACGACGAGGAGCACTGCGCATTTTCCGAGACTAGTCTGAACTTGCCTTGCAACAACTATCCGTATCGAAACTTCTTGTGATTACCAAGTAATTTTCAGCTTTTAAAAGAAGCATGCGGTGTTCAAAATCAAAGAAAAAATATATATTTTGTCTTTTAAAAATTATTCGATCGGTATGTTGTAAAGAAGCGCTTTTTAGAAAGCCGTTTTATTATTCAAACATTAATGTTTCTTTCAACCTGATTTATTAATCCTGCCGAGAGACCCGGCCAGTACAGTAGCTGGCTAGTAGCTGGCAAAAACAACCCCATGGGGCGAACTGCTTTGCAATTTGTATCAGCAGTTCGAATTGATTCAGGATGAGCTAGAATATGATTGGTAACAATTAAATACTTAAGTTTTAAGGTGGATTGATTTTAGTGGTGTGCAAAACTGCACTTTCTTACATATTTCTTTATTTTTTTCGGAGCGTCGGTTCTCAAAAAACGAAACCGGGACCCGACGGCAACGGTCGGGTCCCGGTGTGATCGACCGTACCGACTCAAGCCTGCTACAAACCCTAATCCTAACGCTAACCCTAAACATAAACCTAACCTTCAAACCCTAATCCTAATTCTAACCCTAAACATAAACCTAACCTACAAACCCTGATCCTAACCCGAACTCTAAACATAAACCTAACCTTCAAACCCTAAACATAAACCTAACCTTCAAACCCTGATCCTAACCCTAATGCTAAACATAAACCTAACCTTCAAACCCTAAACATAAACCTAACCTTTAAACCCTAATCCTAATTCTAACCCTAAACATAAACCTAACCTTCAAACCCTAATCCTAACCCTAAACATAAGCCTAACCTACAAACCCTGATCCTAACCCTAAGTTTAAACGTTAACCTAACCTACAAACCCTAATCCTAACGCTAACCCTAAACATAAACCTAACCTTCAAACCCTAATCCTAAACCAAAAGCCTAACCTTCAAACCCTAATCCTAACCCTATACCATTGGTGAACTACAGCCAGGAGCAAATGTTGTACAATTCTAAGGATACCTACTTTGCGTTGGTTTTCTTTGGGCACAGTATAGCTCTGGTCTCCTTACAACCCGACATTCACTTGGGGTCTTACTTAGTAAGAAATAAAGGGCTATGGCATTTGTCGCACTTGGGTTTCAAGGTAGGTTTATGTTCAGGGTTAGGATTAGGAATAGACATGGGTTTGGTATTGAAGCGACGAATTCAACGAGTCCAATAAATTGATCTTGGGGAAATGATCACTGGAGCAACCTATGATGGAGCACACGTTATACAATCCTAGGGATACCTACTCGGCATCGTCTTTCTTGGGGCAGAGAAGGGCTCTGGACTCCTTACAAGCATTGCGAAGAGCGGGGTCTATTCTGTAGTCTGATCCAGCACCAGCCTCTTCCATGAGAGTAGACAGCTGCAAAAAAAAAGTCCAGTACATCATTACACTTTTGGGGTCAAAGGTCATATAGGCAGTCAAAAATTGACTACAAATATCAATTGTGCTACTAGTTGTTCCTGTCACTGCTACCATTTCATGCTATATGTAACAAAGACCCACAGAAACAAGTGTTATCATACTAAAACTAGATGGAACTTCGACTGCGCGCAGTCGAAAATGATGCCTCCGTCATAGAGCAATTTTACAAACCAAAACAGAAATTTTTCAAATTCAAGTTCAATTGTAATCCATTAACAGGTTCTCAGAATATCGTGATTACAAGCAATTTCTCATATACATATATCGTCGGTGGGGTGACAAAACCTCGTATCTCAATTTTTTGAGATTTTTATTTTTTTGCATAATTGTGTACCTAATGGCCTACGACACCACCTGATAAATCCATGGAACGCCTCCTGTCTCGGTTTTTTCACAAATTCCACACAAAGGACGGTGTCACAGCACTAAGTCTGTTGAGACAGGAAATGTTTTACGCTCTCCTGAAAATTCATGATTTTTGAGATACGAGGTTTTGTCACCCCACCGACGATATGACCCTTTGATCTTTGACCTCATGACCCTAAAATCTACTCAGTTCATTGACTCTGCAAGATGTCCCGAGTTAAATAGTAATCCGTCAGTTCTAATGAGAATGCGTTCACAAGCTTTTTTGCATACATAATGAGCCCATGACCTTTGACCTTATGAACCAAGAATCAACTCAGTTCATTGGCTCTGCAAGATACATAAATGATCTAAGTTTGGCAGGAATCCATCAATCGGTTCTTGAGATAACGTGATCACGAGCTGTTTTTTGCATACATAATGAGCCCTGTGGCCTTTGACCTTTGACCTCGTGACCCCTAAAATCTAATCAGTTCATTGGCTCTGCAAGTAACATACATGACCTAAGTTTGGCAGGAATCCATCAATCGGTTCTTGATATAACACGATCACGAGCTGTTTTTGCATACATGAGCCCTGTGACCTTTGACCTTGTGACCCCAAAATCTAATCAGTTCATTGGCTCTGCAAGATACATACATGACCAAAGTTTGGCAGGAATCCATCAATCGGTTCTTCAGATAACGCAATCACGAGAACGGGACAGACGTACAGACGTACGGACAACCCGAAAACATATGCCTCCGGCTACTTCGTAACGGAGGCATAAAAAGTAATATCAGGACTTACCTCTGAACCATCTTCTTCTCGGTTCCAATAAGCAGCTGGATTCCCTGGGTTCACAACAGGAACTTCATTGATAGGGCCCCCAACTGGATTCCCTAGGTTCACGTCAGGATTTTCATTGATAGGGCCCCCAACTGGATTCCCTAGGTTCACGTCAGGATTTTCATTGATAGGGCTTCCAGCTGGATTCCCTGGGTTCATGACAGGAACTTCATTGATAGGGCTCTCAGCTGGATTCACGACAGGAACTTCATTGATAGGGCCCTCAGCTGGATTCACGACAGGAACTTCATTGATAGGGCCCTCAGCTGGATTCACGACAGGAACTTCATTGATAGGGTCCCCAACTGGATTCCCTAGGTTCACGTCAGGATTTTCATTGATAGGGCTCCCAGCTGGATTCCCTGGGTTCATGACAGGAACTTCATTGATAGGGCCCTCAGCTGGATTCACGACAGGAACTTCATTGATAGGGCCCTCAGCTGGATTCACGACAGGAACTTCATTGATAGGGCCCTCAGCTGGATTCACGACAGGAACTTCATTGATAGGGCTCTCAGCTGGATTCACGACCGGAACTTCATTGATAGGGCTCTCAGCTGGATTCACAACAGGAACTTCAATGATAGGGCCCTCAGCTGGATTCCCTGGGTTCACGTCAGGATTTTCATTGATAGGGCTCTCAGCTGGATTCACGACCGGAACTTCATTTATAGGGCTCTCAGCTGGATTCACAACAGGAACTTCAATGATAGGGCCCTCAGCTGGATTCCCTGGGTTCACGTCAGGATTTTCATTGAAAGGGCTCTCAGCTTGATTCACGACAGGAACTTCATTGATAGGGCTCTCAGCTGGATTCCCTGGGGTCACGTCAGGATTTTCATTGATAGGGCTCTCAACTGGATTCCCTGGGTTCACGTCAGGATTTTCATTGATAGGGCTCTCAGCTGGATTCCCTGGGGTCACGTCAGGATTTTCATTGATAGGGCCCTCAGCTGGATTCCCTGGGTTCACGTCAGGATTTTCATTGATAGGGACCTCAACTGGATTCCCAAGGTTCACGTCAGGATTTTCATTGATAGGGCCCCCAGCTGGATTCTCTGGGTTCCCAGCAGGAGTTTCGTTGTTAGGGCCCTCAGCTGGATTCCCTGGGTTCACGATAGGAACTTCATTGACAGGGACCTCAGCTGGATTCTTAGGTTGGGCATCTTCACCGGATTGAGGCTGCAATTCAGCATCTTGGGTTTCTTCCACACCTTTTCCCTGCTCGCCTGGGTTGCTTGCAGTCTTGGATTGATCTGATGCATTATCCTCTGCTGAAGAAATGAAGCAGAATACAAAATTACACACAAAATTGAAAACTGTGCTAGAAAGATCAAAAAGAATGGACAGATTGCCTCCATGGGAATCTCATTTTCCTATGGAAAATTTAGAAAAGGCTTAGGTGAGCAAAACTGTTTTAGCTTGTCAAACTTGGAGTTTTGATGTCTCCATGTTGTAGTACGGTAGTCATTTCGAACTGGGAGATCCCTGCCTGTTTTGAAACCAAGTTAGCATGCTAGCGCCCTTTGTTCCTAGATTACTACATACATGTACTTACTGACACTATGAACATGATGGACAAAGAAAGAGGACAAAATATACAGTTCCTCAGGTAGACAAAGGAACATCCCGTCACTGCTATTATGTAAAATTGTGTAGAACAGGTGTCACATGCATATTCACCTGTTCTACACATTTTTACATAATAGCAGTGAAGGGATGTTCCTTTGTCTACCTGAGGAACTGTATATTTTGTCCTCTTTCTTTGTTCGTCATGTTCATAGTGTGAGTCCCATGGATAGGATTCAAAGTCAAAGGTCAGCTGGTCAACATAGGTCAATTATCGACTTGTTTTGTCATGAACCAGGAATATAAATGTGTGTACGCACTTTCAACATAGAAATTTGGTAGCAACCCACAACCTGCAAGAGCCACTTTCAGAAAACCACCAAATTGTTAAAACTAACACAGAGACTACTCCATCAGTGAAATGAATAAGGTAAATCTCCTTTAAAGGCATCGTTTAACGATTTCAATCTGAGATTCATGGCCCTACGTGTTATCAATGTCTGTAAAATGGTGTAATATTGAAGGCCTAAAAAAAATTGCGCTTCAAAATGATCACAAAGTGCCTCAAAAAAGTAAAAATCTTTGAGTGACCAGTTTCACCATACAGGTACCGGTACTCATTTTCCCCAATAGACTGTAGTGTTATGAAAACCGTTAGGAAAACGCAAAATTTGATTTCGATTTTCAATCATAAATATCTTGATAATCAGACAGGCGAGCGGCTTGTAAAAGTCATGGGGTTCCTGACTGAACTAAAGGTTTATAATTATCATTGCAGCATGAGCTAAATCCAGGATTTTGTTTTAGAATCTGAGACAAAGTTACCTAATCCCTTTAATACAAAATGTCCCTTAATACATAACATGAAAAATACAGTAAAAGAGTGATGTGGTGTAAAAAAATGGAGGACTTAAATAGATCTTTTATGTTTTTGAAGTGACTGCTAATTGATTTTTTAGACAAGGTCAATTGCGAGGTCAGTTGAAGGTCCCAATTTGTGCTTGTGAACTTGTCACAAATAATAGTAACAATGTTTTTTTTAAACTAAAGACGACAGACAAATTTTCCTCTGAGTCCAAACAGAAATCCGGACATTGGCAGCTAGTTTCCGAGTGGTGAGTTGACAGTGACACCCGGTGTATGATTGAGCTGGAAGAAATTTGTACTCACGGTACCATGCCCGATCTGCTTTTCTTGGCACGGATGAGCGTCGCCCGGCACAGTGACAGGTGGAGGGGCATAGATCGTCACTTATACAAAGACTGGCGGCCGTGTATACGTGTACGAGAAATCGTACTCGTGTTCTTGACAAACGTCTGAGTACAAAGATCATCTTACAAAGTACAAAGTACTCATCGCAGCCTTAGAATCAACGCACATGTGCTCTGCACCTCCTGCCAACTAGAAATGGGCACTTCCGTGACCTTTCAGAATACCAATTTGCTTTAATACTGAGCCCTATGTAAGCTTTAAGTAAGCTTTAATGCAAAACCTGATTTGCAGAATATCCCTGGGGGCAGGGACGTCTCTAAAGGGGGGGGGGGGGGGGGGGGGGGGGGTGGGCCTCCCAGGCCCCCCCCCCCCCCCCCTCTCCACCAGTCACAAGGTGCTCAAAATAGCCCAGTACAGTATTAGGTTAAGGAAACGTTTAGGTTTCTGCGCTTTGCGCGTGAGGGGGTAATTGAATTCAGGTAAGGATTAAGAGTCGAGAACAGTACAACAAATCATCTGCTTTCTCTCATAATTTAATGAAACGTCAAAGCTTCCGAAGCGCGGGACGGGGGAACTGAATTCAGACAAGGATTAAGAGTCGAGAACGGTACAACGAATTGTCTTCTTTCTCTAATAATTTAATGAAACCTCTAAAGCTTCCGCGTTTCGTGCGGGAGGCTCTTCACCCACCCCCTAGGGGAGTGCGCTTTCGCGAGCTCTTTAAGTGATTCACTTGCTTACTACCGTCCCCGTAAAATAAGATCCTAGCTACGCGCCTGCATTTGAATATATAGCTATGATGCTGACTAAGTTGACAAAATAATTTGTATATTTTATATGTCGTCGAGGAAAAGGACCATGTGCATACGCAAGTACTAGATAGTTCATATGAAAAACAACTTAGCCTTCGGGTTTATACGGTTAAATTTGTAGACATTGGGACATTAAATTTTGGAGGTAATTGGTGGCTAGTTTTGTCAGTAATCGGTGGCCTCTACACCCTCCCCCCCGGACTGAACAAGGTCTAGCGACACCCCTGCCTAGAGGGATACCGTAAATCTCTGTGTATAAGGCACACCTGTGTATAAGCCTTAAAGGCGCACCCCTATTTTGGAGGGGGGGGGGGAAATAAAAATAATAATAATAATAATAGTTTTTTGTTTTGTTGTTGTTGTTGTTTTGTTGCCAAAAAACCCACGCGGGGAAGGACCTTCATTTTACATCGAGGTGCAGTTGAAGTTGTGAACTTGTCACAAATAATAGTAACAATGTGGTTGTAGAAGAATGTGTAAGATCATTAATGTAAATTAAGAACAGGTCCAGACTCTAAGGCTTCATGATACCAAGTGTCCCACACCAGCCTCATCACATCACCTAGCAGAAGCACTGTGTTCTATGCCAAACATCAATAGTCATGCATGATATGAATAGCATCCTCTAAATTTCTGACAATGGAGTACCTAGGATAGAACCTTGTGGTACACCATTTGTTATAGAAAACAAATTGAGGAATTATTATTATAAACTACATATTGAGATCTATTAGGAAGATTACTTTCAAACCAAGATGACAGACAAATTGAGTGTTGTTGTAGTTTCGGAGTGGTGAGTCAACACACTTATTACTGAGCTGGGAGACATTGCCAGGCATAGCGCCATAAATCGAAACTAAAAACAACAACAAAAAAACAAAAAAAAAATTATGTACCTGTGTATAAGACGCACCCCCAACTTTCAAATTTTTTCGGCGGCAAAAAAGTGCGCCTTATACACGGAGATTTACGGTAATACAAATTACCTTGTGTTCCTGGCGATTGTGGTTCATTGGGTTGAAGGTCTCCAGGAGTGTCCAGTTTCACTTTCTGGCTTTCTAAAATAGGACCTAAAAAGGAAGAGGGAAAAATAAAGTTTTTAAGAGCTGCATCAGCATGTTTCAGTATGCTTTATAGATCAGGTGCTCAGGTATGAATTCATGTTCAACATTTAGCACCAAAAACCTACATGTACATGTACATGTATCAACCTACATCATCAAAAAAATATTAAACATTGTGAAAAATAATTAATAAAAAGGAATATAATAATAGTTGTACTCTTTAAATAGCCACGCAAAACTTGTTTAGAATATTCCTCATGGGTCAGATCATCTCGTGTAGTTTAACTTTCTTTGGAAAATTTAGGGGAAAATTGTGCGATGCTTATTTTCTGGGAAAACGCAAAATTATTAATCATTTCAAGTTCAACATTGTCTGCCACATTGTTTGGTGTGTGTGTGTGTGGTCTATACTGTATCTGTATACAGAATATGTGTGATAAACGCTGACTGTGGCAGTCCATTGTTTGTTCCATTAGTTGACTCGGGCCTACATGTACATACATAAAGAGTTAATGGAAATTGTATATGCAAAATGAAAAAAAAATAAATTGATTAGAAGATTCAAGCTACATTAATTATGAACACTCGTGAAGGCCAGAGGGAAAAACCGTTGCAATCAACTGAACTTTAGCCTACATGTATTTTGTTCTATTTGTTTGTCGCGCCCATATCGCCTTTGTAGTTGATTAAAAGCTGAAATAAGGAAGTACTCGAGCTCGAAAATATATAACTTCACTGTTCTCACGCGGGGGTGATCTCGAAATAGAAACTTGGCCACAAAACACAACTAAACTATTCAGAATAAATTGCAGAAAGGACAAAAGACATGAAGACCTTGTCAATCTTATTACACAAGTGTAATTAACACTCCATTTCAGAAAAGTAGAGACCTAGACCAGACCCCCCCCCCCCCCCCCCCCCCTCTGATTAATGCTTCACTTGAAGAAATAGAATTTCGCGGAAGAAGAAAAAATGGTTTTAATGGTAATGGTCGACATAAAAACTCTGAGCTCATCCTGTTCTCTATTTAATTATGAATCGAAAGAGAAAATTAGCGCCACCCTCGTAGTTAGTTTCGAAAGATGGATGATGTATATACTGGGCTGTTATCTTATTCTTATTTTGTCCTCGTTGCACGTGCGTGCTTTTCTTCTCAGTGATTGATTTAGTTTCTTTTCTTTTTTAATGAAGTACATTTAATTACATCTATTTGTTATGTGTGAACAAGCTTCCTCGTTGCTTTTTCATTAGTCCTCACTGTGACGCACGTATATGTGTGAGATTATATACAACAACGTTATCTTGCAGCTGTATTGCTCGTTCAGGCAATCATTGTACAAGACAAACAAATGTATGTTTTATCACCTTGTGCCAATTGATATCTAGACAAAATATTTGATACCTACAAGACTGTGACACCATTAACTATAACCTCGTATTGATCACGCAACTTTCCGTGACTCTTTTTCCATACCCCCTTCTCTCTCCCTCTCTCTCTCTCTCTCTCACTCTCTCTCTCTCTCTCTCTCTCTATCTCCCTCTCTCATTATTTACTTATTAATTATACCTATTATTTTAAGCTAACAAATAGCATGCCCCACCTCGCACAGGTGATGTCAAGTCCAAGTAATCTTGTCCCATACAATGTTACCGACCATGCACATCAACGTTTCTGTTTATTTGATGACTGTATGATCGCAAAGGACTTTCGAGAATTCAACTATGGATTGAATTTATGGATCTTTCGAAAGCCTTCGATTCTATACCCCATGATATATTATTAGTTAAATTACATTTTTACGGCGTAAGAGGTTTACCTTACAAATGGTTTAAAAGTTATCTTGCCGAAAGGAAGCAATTTACATCTGTAACTTCTTATTGTTCTTTTTTTAATCTAATATCATATGGCGTCCCTCAGGGATCTATTTTGGGGCCTCTCTTATTTTTGATTTACATCAATGATATTGTAAACTGTTCCACTTTCTGTAAATTCACACTTTTTGCAGACGATACGACTATTCTTGCCTCAGAAAAAAAAATTGATCTATTAACCCATAAACTGAATATTAATTTGGAGTATGTTTACGAATGGCTAGTTTGCAATAAGCTGTCTTTGAATGTTTCTAAGACTAAATTTGTTATTTTCAAAATGCTAGGAACCTAAATCCTGTATATGACAATGTATCTATTTCTATCAACAATAGATTAATTGAACAGTGTCGAGTTTTTAATTACCTTGGAGTACTTTTCGATGAAAACCTATCTTGGACTTCTCATATTAATTATATTACAAAAAAGGTTTCTCAGAGCGTCGGTATTATTAGTCACTTAAGATTTGTTATTCCACTCCGTATCTTATTCATGTTATATAATGCATTTATTTTGCCATATATTATGTATTGCAATTCTGTTTGGGCGACGAAACATCCTTCTAAGTTACTAAAATTACATAGACTTCAAAAAAGGGCATTACGACTCTGCTCTAATTCCCCTTTCTTAGCTCCCTCACAACCTTTATTTAGAAAATTCAATACTTTACATATTTATGATATTAATAAATTGCAAATTGCCTCATTGATGCAACGATTTTTCTCAAACTCACTACCTCCAAACCTTATGCACCTATTTAGTCTTTACAATGTGGTCCATACCCACTACACAAGAAATGCTGATAAATTCCATCATTGGAATGCTTCGTCCAATATACTAACCGATTCTCTCCGTTATGTTGGTCCAAAAATGTGGAATTCCCTACCTCCATTTTTACAATCTGTTGGATTTAATAATTCTTTCAAAAGACTTTACAAGAAACATCTTCTCTCTCTTTATAACGCATAATTTATTTTAAGACCACACCTATATATATACAAGTATATGTTATTATTACTTCTGCGCCTGGTGCATTCAATTGTCAAGCCTTACTGGCTTTTACGGATGCACCATTTTCCATTTATATTTTGAATGCTGTTATGTCAATTTTATATGTAATTTTGATATTTTTACATGTTATGAAATTCCATATTTTATCTTTGTATATACTGTTATGATGATGGAAATAAATTTCAATTCAATTTCAATTCAACTCAAGGGCAATTTCAATACCCTATTGTAAATTCCATAGGAATCATGTTCAGATTACGTAATACATCATTGTAATGCTCGAAAATGTCAATAGGTGAGGGCTAGGCCATTGGAATTGCCTTTTTCGAAAGTCTTTGCTATTTTGTTCCCAAAAGTGTTTGGGTCAGACAAAACATCAAATAAAACTATATTTTTAAGTCGATTGTGTTCATACTTCCATAACACATTTCAAGAATATTAATTGGAACCATATATGGGCCATAAACTAGGACTTCCAAATTAGCATGTACCCGTGTGAGAGATGGAATCTAGCAAATAGCATGTAATCGGTCTTATATAGGGAAGGGATCTTTTTGTAAACAACAAAATGTACCTTTAATTATTTCACTCTGTCTTATCATTATTATCTTAGGTAAATATAGATGTACTTACGAAAGATTGGGAAAGGGGAAAGGGAGAGAGAAGAGAGAAGAAATACAAGTAGGAAGAGAACAAACTACATATTTCCATGGTAATAACTCATAATTTACTATGATTAATCTATAACATTACATATATATCCATTCATATTATTTTTTCAAGTCATGTCGTTTAGTGGAAGCACCCGTAGACATGTAGATTTTACCTTACTATATCCAATTTTGACTACATATTTTTTATTGGGATTTAAATATGAATCTGAAAGTTTATTCCTCGAATAACCTTATCTGGATTAACATGACTTTGACATAATATAGTTGTCCTCGTGGTGCACTAAATGTATTGCACGTAAACAGATTTCGACCTTCCCCTCTTTCCATATTTTGTTTTCTCACTTCCGGAAACGCATTTTTTTTGCTTGATCCAAACACAGAGATATCAATTTATGGTACCACTTTTTATAGACTGTAAATGCTAAACATAGTTATTTACTGATGATTCTGCAAACTGTATTTAATAACAAAATATTAATGAACAATCTCAGATTTACATGTGTGTGCACTGCAAATTCGTTGTGTAACGACTTTACACAACATTGGGTGGTTCACTCCTTAAACACGGGTTGTGTTAAGTCGTGTAATAAAACATTACACAACTTTACACAACGAATTTGGAGTGTAATTTTTATTTACACAACTTAACACAACCCCTGTGTAAGGAGTGAACCACTCAATGTTGTGTGAAGTCGTTACACAACGAATTCGCAGTGTATGATTTCTGTCTACATGTTACTATACAGTGCGTCCCAGAAAAAACGAAACCGAGAATTATCGATGTTTTATCATAACTTAATCACATTTATAATTAATAAATGACACATATTTGGAAATCCTCTTCTTTCATTTGATGCAAGTCATATGATGCATATGTCACGCATGAGTGATTAAAATCAATTTGAAGAGAGGAAACCGAAAAGGCATTTGCGGGCGGTATCTGAATTTCAAAGAGAAAATCACATTTCTAGAAAGTTGGGTTTTTGCCCCTTCATAATTATGACACCTCAATCAGGAAAAATGAGTAAGGAATGACAAAGTTCTGTTTGTTTGAAGTAGCCCTTACATTTTCATAGTTTTAGCAAACAAATTCGTTTTTACTGGCTGCCTGCCGTAGCAAAAAGCAGAATTGACAACAGACTTAACTCCGTTTCGTTGACAATCAGCCAATGCATGAAGTCTTTCGTCTACGGCTGATTGTCAACGAAACGGAGTTAAGTCTTTTATTAATTTCGTTTGTTGATACGGCAGGCAGCCAGTGAAAACGAATTCGTTTAATACAATTATGGAAATGCAAGCACTACTTTAAACAAGCAGAACTTTGTTATTCCTAGCTCATTTTTCCTGATTGAGGTGTCATATGAAAGGGCAAAAACTCAACTTTCTAGAAATGTGATTTTCTCTTTGAAATTCAGATATCGTCCGCCAAATGACTTTTTGTTTTCCTCTCTTCAAATTGGTTTTAATCACTCATGCGTGAAATTTGCATTATAAGAGTTGCATCAAATGAAAGAGGAGGATCTAAGCTTTCTAAATATGTGTCATTTATCAATTATAATTGTGATTAAGTTATGATAAAACATCGATAATTCTCGGTTTCGTTTTTTCTGGGACGCACTGTATATTCCTTTCTTTAATTTTTGTTTTTGTTAAATGTCTATCTATCAAGCTATCTATCTTGTTAGTTCTTTACTTTATACCTTTTTTTTCCCTTCTTGATAGATAAATTAATCCCTTGAGCATCACTATGGCTGGAAATG